>KZ506090.1:125847-173514 GCA_002844005.1 Limosa lapponica baueri | reverse complement strand
CCCTTTTTCCAGTCAGCGGGAACTTCACCAGATTGCCACGATTTCTCAAATATGATGGAAAGCAGCTTAGCAACTTCGTCCGCCAGCTCCCTCAGGACCCGTGGATGGATTTCGTCAGGTCCCATGGACTTATGCACCTTCAGATTCCTTAGGTGGTCTCAAACCTGATCTTCTCCTACTTCTACTCCTCGCTATCTCAGCCTTATCCATATCCTGGGTTGCCAGGTCTCCCGTTTCCTTCTGGAGAGGGCCCACAACTTCCCTAGTCTTGCCTTTATCCCTAACATATCTATAGAAGTTTTTCTTATTGTCTTTGACATCCCTGGCTAGTTTTAGTTCTGTCTGGGCTTTTGTTTGCCTGATCTAGTTCCTGGCCACTTGGACAGTTTCTCTATATTATGTCCAGTCTACTGTCCTTGCTTCCATCCTCTATAGGCCTCCTTTTTGGTTTTGAGCTTGTCCAGCAGTTCCTTGTTCATCCATGCAGGCCTTCTGGCTATTTTGCCTGACTTCTACTTTTTTGGGATGCACTTCTCCTGAGCTTGGAAGAGGTGATCCTTGAATACTAACCAGCTTTCTTGGGCCCCTCTCCCCTCCAGTTCTTTTTCCCACACTACCCTGCCAGTCAGATCTCTCAGGAGTCCAAAGTCTGCTCTCCTGAAGTCCAGGGTAGCGGGCTTGCTGCACACCCTCCTCACTGCCCTAAGAATCTTGAATTCTACCATTTAATGATCACTGCATCTGAGGCCACCATTGAACTTGACGTTCCCCACCAGCCCCTCCTTATTGGTAAGGACAAGGTCCAGCACAGCTCCTTTCCTTGTTGGGTCCTCAACCATTTGAAGAAGAAAGTTATCAACAACACATTCCAAGAACTTCCTGGATCTCCTGTGCCCTGCTGTGTTGTCCTTCCAACAGATATTGGGGTGGTTGAAGTCCCCTATGAGGACCAGGGTGTGTGAGCGTGATGCTGCTCCTATCTGTCTATAGAAGGCCTCATCCTCCCTGTCACTCTGATCTGGTGGTCTGTAGCAGACCCCTACTGTAATATCACCTGCCCCTGTGCTCCCTTTAATCCTGACCCATAAGCTCTCAAAAATAAATTGTAAAAGTTGAACAAAATTATACTTTTTCATTAAAAATGTTTACAAATGTTTACAAGTGTTTGAAGCAAAATAATTTCTGCAACACTATGTCCTTTTCAGGCAATGTTTTGGGGTTTTTTTACTGTAAAATGCCCTTACTTAAATTGACATATCTCTTCAGAAATTTCAAATGCACATGAGGAGCTGAAGTAAAGATTTAAAACCCATTGGGAAATGTGTACCTGGCCACAACAGTACATGAGATAGTGGAGTTTGCTTCTGCCAAAGTTCAATATGGGTGCTACTGTCTTGTTGCAGAGCAAAACCAGGTTTTACAGTGCACATGCAGGTGGCTAGAGTTAAATAGCTTATCAAATTTAAGCTTCCCTATGAGTACCAAAAGGAGTATGACTCTTGGGTGGGGAAAAAGCTGACATATGGCCTCATGAGAAGTGACTGTAATTGGAAAACATACAGGAAGTGAATGAATGGTCCTTGTATGTAAAAGACACTGCCAGACAAACTTCTAATTAAAACGCTGAAGCCATAAGCTCATTACTTTTAAGAGTAAGTGTCTCAGAGGCTGAAAAAGAGCTGTGTCCACAGTGAGAGGTGTGACTGAGTATTCCAATTTATGAGAAATTTACTGTGTAGTTTAAGTTGTAGTCTACTGATCTTCAGTTTTACATGGGGAATTTTGTAGACCAAAATGTATCTCTTACAAGGGTCTGAAGTCTAGTTTAGTTTTGTTCCTTGACAGGATTTTTCTCAAAGGGAATTGGTGAAATTAAACCTCAGGGCTAGGATTTGTATTCCCTAGGGGATGCATCCTGAAGTTTTCAAGCAAGTAAATTGTGTCTGTTATCTGCTGAATGTGTTTACACATAAGCAGGCTCTTCACAGAGATATTCCGACAAATAAGCTCTCCTTCTGGTCACAGTGGGCTGCAAAAACAACTGTGTCCAAAACTTTTCCAGGTTGCATATAATTCATATCCAAATCCACTGAAGTCAACACAAAAGCTCCATCAGGAATCTTTTTGGCTAAGATCTATTTGGGACATATGAACTGTGTTCTCTGTTTTTCATCACAGAATTGCAGAATCCTCGAATGGTTTGGGTTGGAAGGGACCTTCAAAGATCATCTAGTCCAATGCCCCTGCCATGGTCAGGGACATCTTTCATGAGACCAGGTTGCTCAAAGCCCCATCCGACTTTGCCTAGAACGCTTCTAATGATGAGATATCCACAACTTCTCTGGGTAACCTGTTACATTGTCTCACCAGCCACATCTTTAAACATGTCTTCTTTATGTCCAACTTAAATCTATCCTCTTTTAGTTTAAAACCATTGCCCCTTGTCCTGTCTTGACAAACCCTGGTAAAAAAATCTGTCTCCATCTTTCTCATAATGCCCCCTTATTGAAAGGCCACAATAAGGTCTCCCTGGAACCTTCTTTTCTCTTGGCTGATCAACAACAATTCTCTCTGCCTTTCTTCACAGAAGACATATTCCAGCCCTCTAATCTTTTTCATAGCCCTCTGCTGGACCCACTCTACAGGTCCATGTCTTTCCTATACTGGGGTCTCCAGTGTACTCAGTGTAGTATACCTTCTCTTTTACTCTCAGCAATCTGTACTATTTAATAGTGGTTTTGACAGTGTGCCCTTAGATTGTTCATTTATTAACAGGTTTCAGAATTATTCATGTTTCAGAACCTGTTTCAGAGATTTTTGTGTATAAGACTCTGCATTACTTAAAAGTACCTGTAGTTTCTTCAATGTTAAGCAAACTCACTAAAGATGTCTACTATGATCTACAAATCTCAGGGAGATGTACAGTCCAGTAGGCAGTATCCTCATTCACATACCTATGAGGGATCTAATTACACATTTCCTTGTGGCTTTCTGCTTATTATAACTGATTTTTAGAGTAAGTTAATTTTAAAATATCTACGTTAGAAGTTGCGGTTACGCAGCATGTTTGGTAAGCCACATGTGTTGCTCCAGCAACTGTGTAAAACCACCGCACATGCTCTGGTACAAGACTACATGATTAGAAACCACAGGCACACACTCTTTTTTGGATATCAGGATAAGATTCTGGATGGAATCCCATTAAAACACACAATTAATGACTAACTTGACCATGTCTAAAAAACTTCTTCCATATATTGAGAGGTTTGTGATTCTGTGAAAATGTTTTGTTGTGTTAAACCAGAAAATATACATATATATATATTTGCTTTGCTTTCTGGAACTGTGAAAAAGATAAACACTTCATAAAACTTCCTGCCACAGAACCAAACATATTGAAATGGCTTTTTATGGAGATATTGAAACAAAAACAACAAAAAAATACACAGGACTTGTTTCTCCTGAGGGTTCAATTATTTTGAGTGCTGGTAGCAAACTTTGATTGATAAATCTAACCTTTTCTTTCCAGGCAATAGTTTGATCACATAGTTATGAGAAAGAGTTAGAGAATGGAAGAATAATATTTGGATTGCAACAGAATAATGAAAATGCAGAAGATGTCCTTCAACTTCTACAAGGTGAGAAATGATTTCCCACTTTGATAGTGTAATGGCAAAAATCTCTTCTAAGAGCAGGCAAGTCTGGGCTTTGTATGATGTTCTTAAATTATTTTTCAAAACTTGTAAGATTTCTCCAGCTTTCCAAATAGAAATTCATCATACATCCAAAATGCAATTCAAGCTATAGCGGCAACATATGTTTTTCAGCAGTACAAATGACTGAGGAAAAGGTGTGGTTACCACACATTACATGTGAAATACGAACTAAGAAAGCAAACTCCCCAGTCCACAGGGAAAACCAGGGAGACTTTCTATCCAAAACAAATTTATGAAGTTTTCCAACTGGGCTTACACAAAGAAACTCATCAAGGATGTCTATTGTGGCCTAATTTGACACCTCTATGCATCTTTTTAATTATTCATTTACATCTTTTTTTTTTTTACTCTTCCCTTCTAAAATATTCCTTAGCAGTCTGAAATCCTTCATCATTATTTTCATCAAATCTTCTCCTTTTTTTTCGTATAGAAAGAGTGGCTACCGATCAAAAAAAATGAAGATAGACCATTTAGTGTTATTTTATCATCATAAATTTCTTTCCATAAGATCCTTATTCCCTACAGACAAGGGAGCTATGCCTAACCTTGCAAGTAATTCCACTGGAAGAAAAAAAAAAAGAGAGGTAGCAAAATTTGGCTTTAAAATATAAGCTTGATCATCAAGTTTTATTTTGAAAGAAAATAACTTATCAATGTTTAAAGCTGTGTTGTTTAAATATTTTCCAGTTTCTACTAGCAGCCACAGAATATTACTTTGAAATCCCTGAATATTTTTGGAATCCAATAATGACTTCATAGACTTTCATTAACACTGTTCATTTCTGATTCATAAAATATTTTTTGAGGTTTGTGAGAGCATTTCAGAAGTAATTTTGAAAATAAAAATCTTAAGTGAAGAATTAGCTACACCATCCAACTCACTCCAATAAGCCAAAATTTTAAGAAAAAGTTATTTTATGTATCAGACTCATAGTGCAGAAGACAGAGAAAATATATAGATGCATTAGTAACTTGCCTAAAGAACACACATTGCATTGCAGTTGTTTTAACATGAACATTACAGTAAGAGTTGAGCATGGACATGAAAACAGTAGCATTTGCCAGCTTCCAGATATGGTGTTTCAAAATTCTTAAAGCCAAAATAAATTTGCCCTTAGCAGAGGTATGCTATGTTGCAAATGTAGTCTGCCTGCATATGCTCTCTCTGCCCTCACTCAGCCATATTGGACAGGTGTAATTTAGTTCTGATGTTTTAGTTAATGAATTCAGTGCTACAGCCTATGAATAACTGCAACAAACAGACTCAGTGTTAAATAGTTCTGTGCTTGCACGTAAGCATGTCCAATAGATGAACCACCACATTTCCACCTACTTTTACAGGTTTTTACTGCCCCTTTTTTTTAATATAAAGCTAGTTTTCTGAAGCAGCGTGTACATCTGCAAAGTTTTAAAATTAAGAAGTCAAATTCTAGACAGAGATTGTAAATCTGCGTAGCTCTGAAAAATGTATTTGCACTCACTAAACTGTCAATATCTAGTATCCAGACTACCACATTTCAGCTCCTTTTTCTTGTTTACATACTGAAATGAGAAAATACATATTTAGAAATACATTGACGCATACATATATTCTGCTGGCATCTCTGTGATATATTACAAAACCATATATAAAGTAAATTCTTTTCTAGAAACTTGGAGAATCTATCTTCCAGCTTCTGCAAAATTATAACTGAGGGTTCCTATGTACCAGAAAAACCCCTAAGGCTCTAGATGACATGTCTTTTAAATACCTGCATGGACATCACTCAACCACTTCCCTGGGCAGCTCATTCCAATGCTTCTTCCCTTTTTGGTGAAGAAATTTTTCCAAATATCTAATCTAAACCTCCCCTGGTGCACTTTGAGGCCATTTTCTCTTGTCATATTGATTGTTACTTTGGAGAAGAGACCGTCCCCCTCAGCCTCCTTTTCTCCAGGCTAAACAAACCCAGTTCCCTCAGCAGCTCCTCAAAAGACTTGTGCTCTAGACCCTTTATCAACTTTGTTGGCCTGCTTTGGACATGTTCCAGCACCTCAATATCTTTCTTGTACTGAGGGGCCCAAAACTGAACATAGCATTCAAGGTGGGGCCACAGCAGTGCTGAGTACAGGGGTACAATCTCTTCTGTAGTCCTCCTTGCTGTACGATTTCTGATATTGGCCTTCTTGGCCAGCTGGGTACACTGCTGATTCATATTCAGGTCGCATCGATTGATACCTCCTGGTCCTTTTCCACTGGGCAGCTTTCCAGCCACTCTTCCTCAAGGCTGTAGCACTGGATGGAATTGTTGTGACCAAAGTGCAGGACCCAGAACTGGTATCTGGAATGAAGAAAAGGCAGAGGTACTTAATGTTTTTTTTTGTCTCAGTTCTTTAATATTAATGATGGACCATGGGCTGCCTGCTCCTGTGAGTTGGTGGACCACAACTGTGGGAGAAGTGACCTTCCATTTGTGAATGCTGAACTTGTAAGGGGCTAGTTATATCAGCTGAATGGTTGTAAGTCTGTGGGGCCGACACAATTCATTCCAGACTACTGAAGGATTTAGTGGATGTTACAGCACAACCCCTCTCAGTGATCTATCACAGATCTTAGGATTCTTGGGAGGGCCCTGCTACCTGGAAGTAAGCCAATGTTATTTCAGTTTACAAGAATGACATAAGGGAAGACCCAAGAGACTAGAGACCTGTTAGTCTAATGTCAGTACCTGGAAAAAATTATGGACAAGACCTGAATGTTACCGAAAGGCATTTAAAGGACAATGCAATCATCAGGTACGGTCAACATGGGTTCACAAAGGGGAAGTCCTGTCTGACTAACCTGATATTTTTCTATGCTAAGGTCATCCGCCCAGTGAGTGAAGAGAAAGTAGTAGATGTAGCTTTTTCTGGATTTTATTAAGGCTTCTGATACTGTCCTTCCCAGTATCATAGAATCATAGAACGGTTTGGGTTGAAAGGGGCCTCAAAGATCATCGAGTTCCAGTGCACCTGCCGTGGGCAGGGACACCTCCCACTAGAGCAGGTTCCTCAATGCCCCATCCAATCTGGTCTTGAACGCTTCCAGATGGGACATCTACAATTTCTCTAGGCAACCTGTTCCAGTGTCTCACTACCCTCAGAGTGAAAAATTTCTTCATAATATCTAATCTAAATCTACCCTTTTTTAGTTTAAAACTATTACCCCTCATCCTATTACCACACTCCCTGATAAAGAGTCCCTCTCCAGCTCTCCTGTTGGCCCCTTTAGGTGCTAGAAGGGGCTCTAAGGTCTCCTCGGAGCCTTCTCTTCTCCAGGCTGAACAACCCCAACTCTCTCGGCCTCTCTTCGTAACAGAGGCCCTCTCATCATCTTTGTGGCCCTCTGGACCCACTCCAACAGGTTCGTGTTCTTTTTGTGCTGAGGATTCCAGAGCTGGATGAAGAACTCCAGGTGGGGTCTCACCAGAGCAGAGTAGAGGGACAGAATCAGCTCCCTCAACCTGCTGGCCATGCTAATTTTCATGCAGCCCAGGATACAGTTGTCTTTCTGGGCTGTGACTGCCTACTGCCATCCCATACTGAGCTTCTCATCCACCAACACTCCCAAGTCCTTCTTCTCAGGGCTGCTCTCAATTCATTCTCCACCCAGCCTGTATTTGTGTTTGGGATTGCAACCTTGCCCTTGGCATTGTTGAACTTCATGAGGTTCGCACGGGCCCACCTCTCAAGCCTGTCTAGGTCCCTCTGGATGGTATCCCTTGCCTCCAGCATGTCGACCACACCACACAACTTGGTGTCATCAACAAACTTACTGAGGGTGCACTCAATCCCACTGTCCATGTCTCTGACAAAGACGTTAAAGAGTACTGTTCCCAGTAATGACGCCCGAGCAACATCACTCATCACTGGCTTCCACTTGGACATTGAGCCATTAACCACAACCCTTTGAGTGTTGCCAGTTCCTTATCCACCGAGTGGTCCATGCATCAAAACCATGGCTTGCCAGTTCAGAGGCCAGGATGCCATGCAGAATGCTTTGCATGAGTCAAGGTAAATGAAGTCTGTTGCTCTCCCTTTATCTATCAATGCTGTAGCCCCATCGAAGGCAGCCACCAAATTCATCAGGCATCCTTCTGAACAAGTTGTCCAAGTGTGTGATGAGCAGGTTCGTAGTACTCTTAGTGAAGTGGCTGAGTGGCAGGGCTCAAGTTCTTGTCATGAATGGGGCTACACCTGGCTGGTGACCAGTCACCAGTGCTGTTCCTCAGGGTTCAATTCTAGGGCCAGTTATGCTCAATATATCAACAATCTGGATGCAGGATTTGAATACAACATTAGTTTGCTAGTGATACTAAACTGAGACATGCAGTTGACTCTCTTGAGGGACAAGAGGCCTTGCAGAGGAATCTAGATATATTGGAGCATTGGGAAACTATCAATTACATGAAATTTAACAAGAAAAAATACCAGATTCTCCAACTGGGATGGACACAAGTATAAACTGGGAGACGAGTATCTGGAATACAGCTCTGCAGAAAGGGACCTGGACTGGTGGTGGACAGTAGGCTCACTGTGAGTCTGTAGTGTGCCTGGGTAAAGTGCATCCTGGCATGCATCAAACACAGCATAACCAGCCAGTCAAAAAAGGAGATTATCTTCCTATATTTAGCCTTGGTGCAGCCCCATCTGAAGTACTGTGTGCAGTTCTGGGCCCCATAATTTAAGAATGATGTGAAGGTCCTTAATGCATCCAGAGGAGGACAACAAAGCTAATGAAGGGGCTGGAAGGCCTGTCCTATGAAGAGCAGCTAAAGGACTTTGCATTTGTCTGGTTTGAAGAAAAGGAGGCTGAAGGGCAACCTTATTGCCCTCTGCAGCTTCCTGAGGAGTGGCAGTGGAGAGGGAGACGCTGATCTCTTCTACCTGGTATTCAGTGATGGCATGTGTGGGAATGGCTCAAAGCTGAATCAGGGAAGGTACAGGCTTGACATTAGGAAATATTTCTTTATAAAGAAGGTGTACAAACACTGGGACAGGCTTCCTAGACAGGTGGCTGATGCCCCATGCCTGTCAGTGCTGTAAAAAGAGGGATTTGGACAATAGCTTTCATAATGTTCTTTAAGTTTGTTGTAGGTCCCTTCCAACTGGAACTCAGTCCTTCCCCCTCTCTTTCCCCTTCCCTTCCCTTCCCTTCCCTTCCCTTCCCTTCCCTTCCCTTCCCTTCCCTTCCCTTCCCTTCCCTTCCCTTCCCTTAGCTTTGCCTATGTCCAACAGAGCCAATGCCAGCCGGCTCTCAGATGGACCCACCACTAGCCAAGGCCAAGTCCATCAGTGATGTTGGTAGCACCTCTGTGATAACATACTTAAGAAGTGGGAAAAAAACTGCACAACACCAGCAACAGTCAGAGAGGAGTGAGAATAGCTGAAAGCAACAATTCTGCAGACACCAAGGTCAGTGAAAGAGAGGAAGGAGGTGCTCCAGGCACCAGAGCAGAGATTCTCCTCCAGCCCTTGGCAAAGCCCATGGTGAGGCAGGTTGTCGCTTTGCAGCTCATGGAGGTCCACAGTGGAACAGATATCCACTGTGGAGGACGCCATGCTGGAGCAGGTGGATGCACTCAAAGGAAGCTGTGACCCCATGGGAAGCCTGTGCCAGTGGAGGCTCCTAGCAGGACCTGTGGACCCATGGAGAGAGGATCCCACACTGGAGCAGGTTTTCTGGCAGGATTTGTGAGCCCTTGGAAGACCCACGCTGCAGCAGTCTGTTCCTGAAAGACTGCACCACTCTGGAGCAGTTCCTGAAGAACTGCAGCCTGTGGGAAGGATGCACGCTTAAGTAGTTCATGGAGGACTGTCTGCTGCGGGAGGGACTCCACGATGGAGCAAGGGAAGAGTGTGAGGAGCCCTGCCTCTGAGGAGGAAGGAGCATCAGAGACAAGGTGTGATGAACTTACTGCAACCCCCATGCCCCATCATGCTGGACTGCTGGTGGGGAGGAAGTAGAGAATTTGGGAGTGAGGTTGAGCCCGGGAAGAAGAGAAGGGTGGGGGAAGGTATTTTAAGATTTATTTTTTATTTCTCATTAACCTACTCTGACTTTGATTGGTAATGAATTAAACTGATTTCACCAAGTTGAGTTAGTTTTGCTCATGATGGTAACTGGTGAGTGATCTCTCCCCGTCCTTATTTTGGTCCACGAGAGAAGAGAGTTCACAGAGTGGGCTGTATAGGGAGAACAAAGCATGCTTTGTGAAGCAAGTGGGACAAAGAGCAAATGAGATGACAACTGAGTGGAGACTGCACTTTTGTAAAGGGAGCTACAGTGGAATGAGAACTGGACAGTGCCACCCAGGGTAGGGGACTGCCCCAGGGCAAACATCAAACTGGGTAGAATAAATGAAAACTGTATCGCTCATGAGAAAACATGCAGAAGAGCTTTAAACGGCTATACAAACTTCCCAGTCTCAACACTTCAATGCTGTGGAGAAATTACCTGAGAGATCCACTGGTGATGTGTAAATTTTATCTAACAGGTATAGAGTTGATGATAACCTACTTTAACAACATTAATGTATTCAGTGGCAGAGGTCTGTGCAGTGAATCCAACGTTTTTGATGACAGTCATCAGTATGAAGTCACATGAAAGGATTTTGTTTTACAATATGCTTTTTAAAATTATAGACTCATTATATACTGGTGCAAACACCTTAGTGAAAGAGAATATCAACATTTTACATTTAAGAAAATCATCTGCATTGTTTCAAATTAGGCCCTATGTGACGGTCTCATCTTTTTATTAGAAGTTATTATTACTTCTTTCTTCAATGGAATTCATTAGTAATTTTGCTGATTATGTAAGCTCTGTACAAGAATTTAGTACTCTGAAAAAAATTTGAATTGGTCAAATTATATCTATAAATAATAGCATCTTGCTAGTTATTTTCTTTGGCCATTTTCCTCAGCTGGAAGAAGACAGAATTGTGTTGTCACCTTCCAGAGGTGTTGTAAAGTTATAAAAACCATGAAACATCAGCTGTGAGCAACTTGTAACTTCTGGTTCCCTTTAACACCCACTGTTGCTCCTATTTTCATAGAGAAAGATGTCTCTGCACTCACTGCCAAGAGTTATTCAATAGCGCTTGTTTTCAGTGTACTACTCAAAGGAGAGTTTCCAGCTCTCATGTTAGCAGAGTCCTTCTTAGTGAAAGGCTCCCTGTGCTTTGTTGGCTTTCAGACAATGCTGAGTTTTGAAAATTATATCATCTCTGTGCCAAAAGCTTGATGTCAGTTTGTTTTGACACTTCTATCAATTAACATAGTGCTGACCGTAAACTACTCCATACTGGTTTTTTATGTTCTCTGGTATGGTTACTATTTGATATGTAGTTTTAAAGAATGTTTGCTCTCTCAAAATCAACTTTAAACCCTTCTTTTTGCCAGGTTGGTGTGCTTTAGTTGTTCCCACATCAGTGTTTTCACTTGGATCACAAATGTTAGATTCCTCTCAGTCTGCACGCTGGACTCCCTGTAGATGAAACTAAACCATAAAAGTGCATGAGGGTTCAAGAGCACTTAGGGTACTCCAGCCACTAATAGGCATTCTGGTCAAAAGCCAAACTAGAGCTAGTATGAAATAAAACCTCCATACTATACATGGATATTGGGCTCTCTATAGATCTATTCCCAATGGGCTACCCTAATTGCTAACACCAGCATAGTCTTTGGTTTCAGCCTCTCAAAACTATTGTTCAGTATACAGGTCTTCTACTAACCCCTTCTACTTTGTGGTCATCCTGAAAAGTGGAGAGAAAGAATGCAACTGTTTCACGTCAGCATCCATATTAAGCAACTTAAAAATAGGGTTGTTCACCTTCACATACTTCTATCTCTTTTTGATGGTGCTGACTTCAAATAGAATTCTATAGGGTGGAGGAATTATTTGTAAGATATAACCTGGAAAGAGTTTCAAAAACCTACAAAAGTGATGATCAAGAGTGATTAAGGTTATGTCTATACCAACAAATTAAAATTTGCTCAGGACTGTACCTACACAGCGAGCCAGCTGGCACAGAATAGTTCAAATCCATGATGATAAGTTGTCTGAGCTTCTAAGTCTGTGTGGCTGTGTGCAAGGCCCCATAGAGGTTCAAGCGTCTAAACTATGTCCAAGAATCACAAGGAAAGGCATGCCAAGGACCAATTTAGTGTTGTAGGTAATTCAGATTATGGGAATGTTCCCAGACACTAGTTTATTTGTTACTAATACTCATATGTTCCTCCTTGGAGGAACTCCTCCCTTGGAGTCAAAACAGAGTTTATACGTGACACGTTGACTGCGGCCCCGTTTGTGATAACACTGTGATACACTGAGACCTGAAAAGATGTTTACTAGTGTATCTAACATTTTATTTCTTTGTGAAGTTGTCTGAACTTTGTTACTCTCAACTATTACCTTTACAGACTTTGTCCTGCATAGTACAGCTTAAACAAAATCACGATCACTTATTTAAAATTGGACTAGATATATCTTTTTATCTCTCTTCTTTTACCACCGCCTCATCCTCTCTTGCTCTCCTTATTCACACTTTCACTTGTACAGGAAATTTGCGTTCTTTAAAATACCTAATAAGGAAAGTTACCATGTCCATCTCTATCCAAGGCACTCTGTGAATCAAAAAATGCTACTTCTACTTGTGCGCTCTTACTGTACTTGTTTGGGATTCCTGAAATCAAAGTGCCAGAATTTTAAAACTTGTGAGACTGGAAAAGATGTAGAAAGAGGATCAAGAGGCTAACAATTTCTGCATGTTTCTTAATCAAACAATAAAAAAACAATAGCGATTTTATATGCAATTTCTAAAGCTGGAGTAGTGAGGGAGACAAGTCATCAGTTCATCTGAACTTTCTACCAAACATGATGTAGAATTATATATCAGTGTTCCGAGGTGCTCTCTTTGGGCTGATTTCTACCTTTGGAATATGATTGATAGCTGATTTGATCTTCTGTAATGAACTGGAATTTTAAACTAACCTGAACAAGACTAGAATGAGAAGATGAAGTGAATATAATAATGCATAACATTTACTTCCTGCTCTGTGTTTAGAGAGGAGCTTTTGCAACTGAGGTTTGCTTCTCTTTTCAGAGTAATGGCAATGTAGATGTTCAACCCAATTCATCTATAAACTTCTTATTGTAGTGCGTAGGAAGTCACTGAAAAGTACTTATCTACTATGTTCACTTGAGAGCAAAATAAACATGTTGACCTTCAATTCTTCCCCCTTTTAGCTTTCTTCTTATCAGAGGATGTCAGCATTTAGCACAAGGACAAATGCCTGCATTTTTGTGAGGAATGTAGACAATGCTGTCATGAAACAAATAGCCTCTAGGAGAAAAAAAAAAATGGAAGCCTTTCAAAATGCTTAATGTGTAAAAGAGGCAGTTTCAGTGAACCCATCACTGTATGTCAAATGCCTAAATAAGAGGAAAAAAAAGCTCTTTGGAGAAAGAGATTTCTTACTCTCCTGAACTGCCGAATTTTACTGAAGAACTGAATGCGTGTCAATTATAAAATCTTAAAATAATCTGTTTATTCTAACTCAATATGCTTTTTCCTCTTCAGGCTTATTATACCACTTATTTTCTTAATTATTCGTGATGTTTAGCTACAGTATGGTACAGAGACTGAAAGCAGAAGTCAACCACCTTAAAGAAGCTTGTGAGCTGAATGCTTGGCATGTTTTTTTCCTATAGCATATCTCTGACTGAGAGCTTTATTTTACTTAGGATTCTTTTTTTTTTCTCTTTATTCTATTAGAAAAAAAGGTAACATACCATCCGAAATAGCTTTGAAATGTAATAATTCCAAGAGTAATAAGAAATATAATGTGTACAGTTCTGATGGGAAAAGGATATTTCCCGCTTACATAGTCTGGGAAAGTAATTGCACCATTTTAAAGCTACAGAAGATTTGATTTTACTACCATATCTTTTGTCTATAAAACTTTGTGTTGATTCTCCCCAGTTTTGTCCTTTTATTGGTCCACATTTGTGAATTTCTGGTGAAATAGTTAAGGAAATCCATGGTATAAACCCTCAGACATAGAAGAAAAAGTGGGTCTTTAATCACAAAACTTTCAAATGAAGTATTGAAAATCTTGCATCTGTTTCTATATGTTGCCGTTTTTGCAGAATAACAGTTATTGCTTCAGCAGCTTCTACTACCAGATGTGTCCAATAAGTAAATGAACATAAAATTGAATGAACACATAAAAAAGGCTAAACCCACCCAGCTTAACAAATCCATTCTCCCTCCCGCTGTGTGCTGGAACACAAACAGGGCATTGTTCAGATCATAAGGATTAGTAAAATAACAGTCTTCGTGAACAACATGGTCATGTGGATGAAATTAATATTTCTTAAAGTCAGTGTATGATAGCTGGGATTCCAGTGATTGTGTTTGATTTATTATTCTGATCCCATGACTCTGGAAAGTGTATCACTATTTCCGTTGAACAGATCAGCAATTTTACACAAAATAAAGTTAAGAATATTTTATATAAATGAATCGTGATCCTTCTTTTTTTCTCCTTGGTTAAAAATGAAATTACTATAATTAAAGTTTTCTTTAGAAATTGTTTCTCTTTCAGTAACAGAATTGATTGTCTATGAGAAATGAAGAGCATAAAATGTCTTCACCAGTAGAAAAGGAAACAAGCTGGGAGAGTTGCTATCCACACTGGTTATACTTAGGATGTAGAGCTTCAGACTTCAAAAGTCATCAGGATTGCTCTTCTGTGATCTCGTAACACTGAATGGGTTTTGGACCATTGCATACATGATGTAAACAGTTTCATTGCTATCCCATTCCTAAGTCTTCTGTTAGTTCAGTGTGAAATAAAACATTGTAGACCTTATCCATTCCAACTGTTTTCCAATTTTAGAACTGGGGTAACAGCTACTTTTAAGCATTGACAGAGTTAATTAGTGAGACTGTTGAAAACCAGGTAAGTGTATTCCTACACAAACATTAGTAATTTTCCACAATTATCATATTCTTGCTTTTAAAAAGTCCAAGGTCTTTCTTTCTACTAATGTGCCTTTTATCATACACTTTTATATGGATAGTACACTCTTCCTTACATTTCAGTTTCTGTATAACTTATCTTTGACGTGTCTTCCAAAAAGATTTCTGGGGCATACAACAGGTAGCATAAGTTTTATTCTGTGGCAATTTTGTGAAAGTTATAGGAAAGAGGTGATATTTTTTTCCCCTATTCCTCGCCCCTACATTCCAATTTCTTCTGTAATGTTTCCAGGCCATTTTACACAGTGGTCATTGAGAACCTCCCAAAAGAAATTCTTTCATTACTATTCCTTTCATATGAAGAAGAAAAATATTATACATTAATGGAGAATGGAATCATCCGTGGAGAAGCTTAACACTGTAGTAAATGGAAGTACCAATAGCAGCCTGTTTGTCATAGTCATAGTATTTGGAAGAGGAAACCTTCTGTCCTACTCCTACAGGGGAAGTTCTGCAAGGGGTGTTTGGGAAGAGGAGCAGAACCTTCAGGTGCATTCTACACCCTCTCATGTGAAATGACTGTGGCACCAAAGGCAGTCCCAAGGCAAATTCTTTTTCTTCTCCAAGGCAGTGACGGCCTTCTTGTGAAGAAGAGGCACAATATCCTCCTTTTGGAAATGACACATCACTGTGCCACTTTTGATGCCTCTTGTCAATGTTCTCACTTTTTACTCTTCAGCATGATTTCCTTTCATTGTCTTCCTCATCCACCCCGATGCTATTAAGTAGCTATTGACATTACCATTACCATTACCATTACCAAACAGTTTGACTGACCAAAATGAACATTTTGTCACCTGATCCCAGATATCAGTTTTGACAAAGATGCAATTTCTGTTCAAAAACAGACACCCGCTATGTAACTATTTATGACCCTCACCTGGGATGTAGTACTGTATACAGTGATCTTAAGACAGTAACTCAGAAAACACATTCAGACACAATGGGCTGTTAAATGTATTACTCCTGGTTTCTAGTAACTAGCATGTTGATTGTACTTATCCACATTGTTTTCACCGCAGCTTAACTTCCAGCTCTTCACCAATGCCACAAAGAAAAAACATGTTCAGACAAGATTTCACTGTCACATAATCATAGAATAGTTTAAGTCGGAAGGGATCTGTGGAAAACATCCTGTCTAAACTTCACTCAAAGTGGAGCTGACTTAGACCCAGTTTCTCAGGATTGCGTCCAGCCAAGTACAAATATTTCCAGGGTTTGAGTTTCCAACTTCTGTGGTCAGCTTGGTCCAGTGTTTGACCACCCTCATGTTGAAAAAATTTCCCTTGTGTCTGTAATTGAAATTTCTGCTGTAGGTATACCTTTGTAATATAGCTACAGTGGCAGCTGAAATAAATGGCATCAGTCAGAGGTATGCAGATCATCTGTGAAGCAGGCAGGGACATACTCGGATATAGGCAATAGGGTAAAATTGGCTTTTATGACAATGGGACACTATTTGATGAATATAACCTATTAGAGAGGGATGGAATCCACCTGTCTAGGAGGGGTAAGAGAATCTTTGACAGCAGGCTGGCCAAGTTGGTGAGGTGGGCTTTAAACTGAAGGACTTACAGGGTGGGGTCCAAAATGGCAATGCTCAAGCCATCTTATTGAGCTGGGCAATAAGTCAGGCCATTTAGAGCAGCAACAAATGTTCCTGATTTGACTCCCAAGATAAGAATCAGAAGGCCAGCCACCTCAAGGGTGTGTATGGCTATGGTGGATGTTCTGGCAGCCCTCCAGGGAAACCTGCATGCTTGATTACCTGCCTGAAATACCTGTACACCAACACATGCAGCATGAAGAATAAGCAGGAAGAACTAGGTATCTGTGTGAGGTTGCAGGGCCATGATCTCATTGCGATTTTTTCTTGTTTTTATTTTTGTAATACAGCACTGAATGTGGTTAAAGAAAGTAAAGTATCAAATTATCAAAAAAACTTTGCTTCCTTGTATTTTTATTTAGAAACATGGATAGGAATGACAGACTGTCAAATGAAGAATTAATATCCTAACATTGTACTATATCATGTCACTAAGTCAATATATATTAATGTTGGATTATGTGATATAATAACACATTCATCTGAATGCGATTTTGCATGATAGTGCCACACCAGTTTGCTGATTCTGATTCTCATTCAAGAAGCCATACTGCTTCTGATGTTTAAGTAAAACTGTTCTAAAAAACTGCAATAGAAAAAACATACTTCTAAGGACATCTTAAGATCTATCAATAATTTATGAAAGGCTTCATCTTCTTTTGTTTATAATTCTGAACAATGTACAACTTGTAATGTTCTTTTATATAGTAAAGTGCTATATTCTTGGAATCTTCAAGCTGGAAAGGACCTCATGAGACCTATAGTCCAAATGCCTGCTCAAAGCAGGGTTTATTTGGAATTCAGAAAGGGATGCTCAGTGCTTGCCCAGTTGAGTCCTGAAAACTCTAAAAGTACAGAAATGTCAAGTCCTCTGGGCAACCCTTTTCACTGCTTAATTAGTCTCATGGGGAAAAATCCCATCTCAGTGTTGCCTCTTGTTCTGACTCCAACTTCTTGATCAACTCTGTGTAGGTGCTGGGAGACTGTTCTTTGGTCTAATCCTCTTCCAAAGTGAACAAGCCTCAGTTCCACAACCTCTGCTGGCAGGGCACGTTCTCCAGCCACTGACCACCCCGGTTGCCCTCTGCCAAACTCGTACCAGTTTATTGACATCTTTCTTGTATTAGGTGGCTGCAAACTGGCTGCAGTATTCAGATGCAGTCTAACAAATGCTGAGTAGAGGGGGTGATTACCAACCTCAACTTCTGGCTGTTCTTCTATTCACACAGCCAGTGGACTTCTGGCTCTTTGTTACTGCCCAGATATCTTCTACTCATCTTAATGTTCACCAGGGCTCCCAAGCCATAAAATTGTATTATAGAATCATAGAATGGAAGGTACCTTAAAGATCATCTAGTTGCACACCCTGTGCCATGGGCTGGGACACCTCCCACTATACCATGTTACTCAAAGCCCCATTCAGCCTGGTCTTGAACACTTCCAGGAATGGGGCCTCCACAACTTTTCTGCGCAACCTGTTCCAGTGTCTCATCACCCTCAGAGTGAAAAAAAAAGTCTTCCTGATATCTAATCTAAATCTACACTCTTCCAGTTTGAAGCCATTACGTCTAATCCTATCACTACATGCCCTTGTAAAAAGTCCCTCTCCAGCTTCCTTGTAGGCCCCTCTCAGATACTGGAAGGCCAGTATAAGGTCTCCCCGGGGCCTTGTCTTTTCCAGACTGAATAAGCTCAACTCTCTCAACCTGTCTTCACAGGAGAGGTGCTCCACGCCTCTGATCCTCTTTGTGGCCCTCCTCTGGATCCACTCCAACACATCCACGTTCTTGTGATGAGTACTTCAAAGCTGGACACAGTACTTGAAGCTGGGTCTCCAGTCTGTTGTCACTGACAGAGACTTTCTTTTTCCAGGGCCCAGTCTGTATCATTACTGAATTTAATCATGTTCTGTCTGGCCCATTCCTGCAGCCTACCTAGGTGCCTCTGAATGGCAGTCCTGCCTTCAAGGGTGCTCACTTCCCCAAGGCTGATGTTCAAAACTGGTGACAGTGCACTCTGCTAGTCCCAGGACAGAATCCTGAGTCCAGGCAGAGATCAAATCATTAACCACTAGCCTTTGAGCCCAAAGATCAAGTCAGTTTTCCCCTCATTGAGTTGGCCATCCATGTAGACCATAGCATCTCAACTTACAATTAAGGATGTTGTGGGAGACTGTGTTGAAAGTCTTGTTAATGTCAAAGTAGATGGCTTTTACTGTTTTCCCATCATCCACAAATCAAGTAATTTCATTACAAAAAGAAATGAAGTTGTTTAGGCATGATTTACCTGTGGTACCTGCAGGCTAACTTTTCCCAGACAAGCTCTTCTTCTTCATATACCCAGAAATGTGCTCCAAAACAGCTCGCTCCATGATTTTCCCAGAGACTGAAGTAAGGCTGACTAGCCTGGACTTCTTTGGATCATTATTTTGTCATGTTTTAAAGATGAGTGCAATATTTGTCTTTCTGTAGGTGTCAGACACATTCCCCAATCTCTGTGACATTTCAAAGATGATAGAGAGAAGCTTTGAAAGGACGTAAGACAACTCTTTCAGCATCTTCAGATGCAAACCTGGTTCCATGGACTAGATCCCTGACTTGCTTCTCAGTCAATGCTGGCAGCTCCTCTAGAACTTTGCCTTTAGGCACGAAGACCTGGGAGACCTTGCTTGTGAAGACAAAGGCAAAAAAAGATATTGAGTATCTGTACCTTATCCGCAGCCATTTTCACTGACATCAGCAGCCTGTTGAGCACTGGCTCCACATTTTCATCTTTTATTCTTGTACTGCTTGTGTAGTCATAGGAGCTCTGCTTGTTGCCCTTGATATCCCTTGCAAGTCTCAACTCAAAGGGAGTCTTGGGTTTCCTAATAGCGTTCTTGTATACATGGAAAACAGTTCTACGATTTTCCTGTGTAGCCTGTTCCAGCTCCTTTGCGAATTTATTTGGCATTTGAGCTCAGTCATGTGTTCCACTTTAGCCAAGCCAGTCTCCTGAGTAATCTCTACATTTTCCTGAGTATCATGGTTGGTACAGTCAAGGCTGCCATTGATTATCTCATCCCCAACTGTTTTTTTCGTGTTTGTAAGCAGCAGACCCAGGAGAGCCACTGCCACCTACCTGCTCATCCAGCTTGTGACAAGCAGTTGTTCCCTGCACATTACAACACCCCCGTCACCTGTGTTGCTAGTGCCCCAGTAAGTTGCCCTTGCAGGAGATGTCAGGGAGGTTATTGTCTCCTGTAAACTAGGGGATGACGGTACAGAGACTTCCTTGAGTAGCTTAGAAGGGAACCTTGTCCACTTTCTCATTTGATAGGGCGGTTCATAACAAACTCTCACCACAAATTTATCCCCCCTGTTCTCCCTGACCCGCATACTCTTGGCCAGCCTGTTGCTCATTCCATGGAGCAGCCTCGTATACAGTCAAGCTGCCTAGTGACATGAAGAAAGGCCTTTCTCCTACTGTTCCCTTCCTGTCTTGCTTGAAGAGCTTGTGTCCATCCATTACAGAGCTACAGCCACAGCCCCACAGTGATGTTATAGTTTTTCATTCTCACATGAAGTTCTAGCACCTTCTGTTTGTTTGTTTATCTATTTTGTCACAAAATATTTTTCATCATCTGAGTTGTGTAAATGATAAGGGTATTAGTAAGTGCAAAAATATTATTTATTATTATTATTCAAGAGACTTTGTGTTCCTCCATAATAAGTTTTTGTGTTCTGAGCACACAGTTGTGGTTAATACTGTACGTATTTGTTCTCAAATTTACCATTACATACTCAAAAACAGTGAAATGAATACAGGTTGGTGGTAAACTCTCTGGTGAATACAGACTAATATTTCTATTATTTTTAAGGACTCCTTGCTGAAAATGGTCCTGTTATCAGTGCAAGGCATTATGGAATTTATTCTAGTCATGCACAGAAATTGTGACCCTGCTGGAAAGGCTCAGGGCTATAAATTTCAAGATGAACGTTTACAGGCAGGTGAAAAACCACAGAAAGGTCTCAGGTGTTTTACTGTCAAAGATTGAATATGTACTGTTACAACAGGAAAGGTGTTGATTATTCCTAAATGAGCAGTGGTAGAGCATATTAATTATCTTGTCAGTTATTTCCTGAGCTTAGTTCTCCATCTCTTACATGAAAACTGACTTCATCAGGATTGTGGTGATTAGCTACATATCCATCAATCTGATTGCTAGGCAATTGGCTAAATTGTTTCCTGAGTTCAAAGGTGAGTGTTCTGGAAGGGCTAAAATAGGCTATTAGGAGTTGTTAACATGTCCATGCTGGTATCTAAGTACATTAAAAATAAATTTTAACTCTGAACAGATAGAGCTGTCCTGAAATAGGTATGTAGGTATGTTCCCTACTGCACAGTCTTTCAGGCAGGTTCTCTATGCACTGCTTCCAACAGCCTCCTGGTAGTTGACCTGCATATACTTTACAGGTGTTTCTAGATATGCAGGAGAATAGAGAGAGCCTACACCCTCTTTTAAGGTGAAAAGATTTTAAAATTACTTCATGTAAGAGCAATCCCCCCACTTTGCATGGAGTAAACTATTTTTAAGGCAACAGGGTTGCTGTGAGAACTGTAAACACCATTTGCATTAGCTAATTTAACCTTTCTCCTTGGTATGCTTATAAAAATGTATGCTTATAAAAACATATACTTAACTACATTTTTTTCATCTAAGCTGAAAGGTAGATGATTTCTTTATCCTTTTTTATATCACCATTCTATTAAGTGTAAACAAATCCCCCCACTCCTTACAAACCCCAGTTTTTTCACCAAGCCCAAAAGCTCTTCTTAGCTGATTTTATACAACATCCCCGTTAAGGCCTCATGCTACAGAAGGTTCTAGCTTGAAAGAAGTCAATGTCACTCTTAAATCAATTGCAAGGATCACTGCTAAATCCCCTAAGACTCGATTCTCTTGTCCCTACAATTGCTTGGACTAAATATTCTGTTTCCACAATACTGCTAGCTCTTACTGCCTCAAGGAGTGAGGGAGACTGGAGCAGAGAAATCATACTAATGTCTCTGATGTGTCAGTGCACAGCATATTGCCATTAGGACATCAAGCAAGCATGATTTATTAGCAATTTTAATTAATTTTCTGAGTCATTTCCTAAGGGCTCAATTCTGTAATCTTATTACTATGAGCCTAACATGCTATAGTAAGACTATGGCTTCTAATCTTTCTTTTGTTGTTAAATACAATCTCTGTTTTCATTAGGAAATTCTTGAAATGAAGTAGTTTGCTCTTTAGCATGGAGAATTTTTTCTGTGTATATTCATTAGAAATTAGTACTAGAAATTATGTACTAAAGTACATTAGTTCTTTACACAGTACTCATTGCCTACTTTACTCCTCTATTCTTTTTCTATAAAATCATGCTAGAAGTGATTGAGGTCCCTATTTTAAAGTAAAGAAACCACATCTCAAGAATTTTAGATATGGAATAATCTCACTTACCTCCATTTTATTTTATGTACACAAAATCAAATTTAATCTCATTTAATTCAGTGAAATCTGGGGTTTTTTTACGCATTAAAGCAAATAAACTGTGCTCATGATGTCATGTACAGATTAGAACTGCAGAATATTGTGCTTTTGCTGTTCGTATTTTAGCCTCTTCTTTAAAGAGGGAACAAAAATAGCAGCTGATTTGCTAAAACCTAAGCACTTTTTGGTTATTAGTATTTTTCCCTAGGATTACACAACTTTGCAATGATATCGATTGAGTTATATTTATCACATCTGACTCTTCATGAGCACTGTTTAATTGCTATAAATTTACATTATTCTGAAATAATTTACGTTATTTGCTGATCTGACAAAATAATTAAAATCTGATTTTTGAGTTACCATTGTATTTTACAAGTCATGTTTTAAAAAGGTGGAGTTTTTTTAATCAGAAATGTGTGATATCATTACTTTGATATGGCTTAAATATTCTAATTATTTTAAATATTTTTATGTGTTACTTAATTTTTTAATTCCCACAGAATTGTCAAGTACAAGTGCTATGTCTGTTAGAGAAATGGAATTTTAGGGCACAAAATTTAACATAGGGCCAATAAACATAGTTTTAACATAGAACATTGGGAGAAGAGAATCAAGGCTTAGAGCATTTAGGAAACCAAGTGTTTCTTACTCATGAGAGAACACAGAGGTACATTCCCTTATAGTAGTCTGGGGCATTTAGAATGAGATATGAAATAGTTATATAAAGATCAGTAACATTCCTATGCCCTCCAGAGTGCCCTAGAAATAAAGGATAAGGACAGAATGAAGAAAGATAGTTTGTGGGCCCCATAAACTTTAAGTCAGTTATATTATGAGATAAAAAGAAATTCAGCTGTCATGTACATCTTTGAATCTTTCTGCCACTGTTTATCACTTAAAATTTTTCTACTATTTTTCTATTCTGACATATAGGGAAACTAGTTGACCACAAAAGAAAAATCATTCCAGACTCTGAAATATGTAAAATTTCAGTGGGAAAATAAGGAGAGTTAGGTCATCATGTTTTAATATGTCAAAATTATATGAAGTTTTGTAGTGTAATACAGTATAAACATTGTGGAAGGTTTTGATTCTTTGTATTTTCTTTTATTGTTAATAGCATTATTGCAGTTAACATTGACTGTAAAAATTTTAAAAGGAATGATTCTCCCATTTGCAAAAGTCATACTTACACATTATTCTCCTTCATACATGTGTTTAGATTATTCACAATGTGCAGAGAGCTGACATGTAGTGCTATTGTGAATGTCAGAACTGTATTCAGCATGCTAATGTAATAAGTGAGTATTTTGATAATGTAAAAATTGTTGTTAGGGTTCTAGCAGTAAAAGTTGAAGGAAGACCTTTAAAGAAGAACATTTTAAGCCATCTCATGATTGTAAGGAAGGTAACATCTAACCTGTTTCTGTTCTGATAGTGATAAAATTGCAAAGCACAGAGATGAACAAGAACAACATTTTTCACACTGTCTGTTTGCATCAGCAGCAAAATGGGCATAATAAACTGAAAGATAGTTGCATTAAAAGCCTGTGGTACTGTTTTGCAACGTGTATCTTCAACAGTCACCAGTGTTACCATCATAGTTACAACACTTTTTGCTAATTTACATGTTTTCTGTGGATTAAATTGTGAGATTGCAACAACTAAAACATATGAGACTGATTAACAATGAATTCACTGTATTTAAAATAAAAGATTTTTTAAAATAGATGGTATGTCAATTGCAAAGTCTTAAGAGCTAAGATTTTGTATGTGACCTTATCCTCCCCAAATGTCCTCTGAAAACCAGCTTCTGTTTTGTTCTGCGGAGCTCTAAGACACAGCACAGTGTCTCCAGCTTTTCTGTGGAAACAAGTAACTGCACCTTGTTCTTTAGGGCAGATTTGACTCTCTTCTTTCAACCGACATTAAAGATGAAAAACTTCATGGAAGTGAATAGAGTCATACTGGTGCACAAGTGCTGTAAATGGGAGAAAAACTGGGCCATGATCTGTGTTCTGCATAGTGATTTGGCATTTGAGAGTTGATATTTCTTCTTGAAATACCTTCAGAATACAAATTTCCTTGGTAGTTTTTATTACCACAATAAAGAGCAGAGCTGATCTGCAGGGCAGTGAAGTGCAGTTAAGGAGAACTATAAACAAGTAGAGAGAGGTCAGTTTTCTAAACTCCAGGGAGAGCACACTGCAAAGACACCCTCTAAAAGCACTGTGGAAAATATACTTCCTCTGTAAAGGGAATTTTTTTGAAGAAAGAAACAGTTATTGATTATTTATTCTTTTGATACATAAAGTTAAAAAGAATTAACAGCATACCTTCAAATGGGAAAAATTAAGATTTTTTTCTTTTCCAGAATAAGCGTGCTGAGTGTTTTTGTATCTTCAGTGATAACAGTACTTCCATATCATTATAATACATAAAGATAAATTATTTGAAAATGTCTTAACAAACCTTGAACTAAAATAAACCTGTTTTTAGAAGGGTGACATTCTTCCTCAGTAATTTTTAGTACTGTTCTGTTTTTGAAAGGAAGAAGGGGGCAGCTCTTCCTGGGAAATTGCTGTCTAGTTCAATTAATGGCTCTACATAACCAGCAAGAGTTTACTTCATTAACTAGCAGTAACATTTCCCACACCTTCAATTAACACTAGTTTTACTTAATCTAATATTAGTTAAGACACGATATGATCAGAAAACATCATTGCCAGCCAAGTGTTCCTCAAACAGAACTGATTTATCTCTTTGGCAGCTCATTAAAATGCAAACTATATTGAAATTGATTTTCAGGACTTTCAGGCAGGAATGTTTGTAATAATGTTAATTTGCAAATTTCCTTTTTTTTATGTATATTCTGTATGCTGTGGTTGCCATGTTCAGCCTGAGGCTATTTGTATTGTGCAGACAGAAAATGAACAGCGAACATTTATTTCTCATATCTTTCTGAGGAACCTGAGGCGCATGAAGATATTTGTGCTGTAACAGGCATAGTCAATCTCCTTCACTCCCTTTAGTCACTATATATCAACAGCAAACTCCCAGCTAGTCTTGCTGCAGCAATTAACCTGCCAGGGCTTTCTGCTGTCAGACTCAGTAATAATAAACTCCCCCCAGTGAGAGACAGAGCTATAGATCCTCATCCTGCAACTTCCACAGTGGCTGAATTATTCAGAATCAGCATGATTAAAGACATGACATGGTATTAGTTAAAAAGACATACATTTTTTCTTACTGACTGAGGTTTAAACCTATTAAGAAATAACAGTGGAAGAAAATGGGTCTTTACCATCTGTCCATAGGTCTTAGAAACGGGATTTCTCAAAAGTTGTTTATAATGACTATCATTTTGAAAGTTTAAGAATAAAATATCAGTAGCAAAAGGGTTGGCATAGTTAAATCATAGAGCGACTGTAAATCCACTAACCAAATAAATCAGAGTAGAAAATCATTCAGGACACAGAAACAAAGGTATTAATTGTGAAAAAAATTAGTAATGTTGAAATTGCTTTTTAAAGTAAAAGGTAACCTCACTATTCATAATTTTTAGTCAATGCCACTGTGTTGAACATTTTAAGATGTGTGATCTGACAGATACATTGAGAAATATGAAGGGTCTCCCTGATATATACTTCTCCCTTTATTTAAAAAAAAAAAAAAAGAGGGAAAGAAACCAGCATTGTTATAAATGCTGTAATATACTGCAAACAAATCAATTGTTTACATTCCCCAGTGTTAGGGCAGGAGTGTGATGTTATACATGCATAGTAAGTGAGTTTACTGAAACAAAGTCATGGAAAAATGAACTTAGTTTACACACTTCTAGTCCCATTAAAACCTTAATTCATTTGCCAATCTCAGTTTCTCTGCCACCCGATAATATATTCTTAACTAAATGCTCCTAGTGATTCCCAGGAGAATAATCTCTCTAAAATGCAGGACTGGGCATGCATGTTAGAACTATGTTAAAGGCAGTAAAATTTTTATTCTATGACTACTAGAGCAATGTGAAGTTATATTCTTTGTCATGCTATCTAAATTAAATGGAACTAATCTGTTAAAAGAGAAGTATAGAGAGAAATAAGAACCATTTTTTGGTTTATCCAGACCTTCAATACAGGTACAAATGCATAAGCATGCATTTCACACTAATGCATTTTTCTTATAATTAGAAAATTAAATGGTTAACAAGTGCAGGTGGATAAACTGCATATATGTCATATGCTGGTCAAACAGAATATAACCTTATAAAACACAGCAATGGTTAAACCTGTTTGAAATAAAATAAACTTCTTGAAAATCAGTGTAGGAGGAAGTAGTCATTTACCCCTCTAAAATCGTTGGTGAATCACTTTTACATATAGAAACAAATGAATTGCCATTTGTCATAGAGAAGAAGATGAATTTCACAGTGCAGCACTGTACTGTGCTGATTGTACAAAGCAATGTTCTAAATTCTGTGTTCTGCCTTTGCATCATCTGTGATCATTCATGGCACTCATCTAAACCAGCCTTTTAAAGCACAGAAGTCTACGTAAAAAAAATACAGAATTCAAACAGAGTTATAAGTTGTGGCTTGGGTTTACAAAAGGAGATATTAGAGCAAATATCATGGATTCCATATAACAACTTCAAATCCAAAATGAAGTATTACTAGCCTGTTCTAAATGTTCCGTTGTACTAAACATTTGGCATTACATTCTGTCACATTTAAGCTAGCCAGAACTGAAAGGAGATCTCAAACTCTTAACTCCTATACACCTCATATTACCACTGAAAGTATTCACAGTGCTTTTTATTAGGAACAACTCGGGTTTCTCTGTTTTAGTACATTAGGCTACGCAGTAATTTTGATGTGTTACATTTCATAGAGTTGAGGCACTATAAACATCATTAAGACTTCATGTATTCACAGGATCAAAGCCTTTGATGGATTAGATTACTTTTCAAGAGACTGATCATCACCAAACTTCCAAAACTGCACACTAAAAGCTACACCATCAAATAATGAAAACATTAGTATTTTTAAACTACTTTTAAAGAAAAGCCATGACCATATTTTACCACTATATTTTAGATTATTAGATGGTGAACATTTAGAAATTATGTTTATCTTTGTTTTAACAGATTTTCTTGTGAACTTTGTTTCTCAGTTCATTGTGGAGAAGGGCAAAGACTTTCAAATTTCTACACCTTAAATTCATACTTATGTATCTAAACAAACAGCCAAGTTTTCAAATGTGCTGCTCTTGCCACTGCTCCCACTGAAATCATCAACATTACTGAAATGTGCAGTATGTCTGAAAATCAGGCTATGTATAAGTGCCAAGTATAGAATGAAAGATGATTATCATCACTACTCAGCATGCATATTGGGTAAGGGCCAGTAGTCTTCTCTTATGCTAAGCAGTTATGTGTTTGTCATTTTTGAAGGGTCTACTACAAATTTTACTGTGATACTCAGTATGAATAAAGATGTCAGAACCCTACACCTTTGTCTTTTAGCATTGTTTAGCCTTATTGCTGCCCTTTAAAGACATCATCTACCACCTTTTCCTTTAAGAGTTTTTATTTTTAATATTGTTTGGTCTGCAGCCAACTAAAACCAGAGTTAATGTGGGGACTGTAAATCTCAAGCTTTTGACAGTGTGGCAAAGTGACAATCATAATCTAGATCAACTTGATTTGTTCATGTTAATAGGACATGGATCAATAACATATTACAATAAAATGTCTATAAAAATATTTAACATGCATAAAAAGAAGTAATTAACACATACTTTCAAGTCCATGGTTA
Source organism: Limosa lapponica baueri (assembly GCA_002844005.1). Lineage (NCBI taxonomy): Eukaryota > Metazoa > Chordata > Aves > Charadriiformes > Scolopacidae > Limosa > Limosa lapponica. The sequence goes on along the minus strand of KZ506090.1, from coordinate 145,796 downwards.
AGCAAATTCTGCTTTGCTAATCCTCTAAACCTTGTCTGAATTTATTAGGCAGATACAGGAATTTAAAAGAACACAGTTCATCCTACCTGAGTAAAACATGAGTTTTAGCATGAGATGAGTTATTTCCCGGATGTCACATACCTTTGCTTTCCTATTGCCTACAGAGAGTGCCTAGGCAACTAGCACAGACTAGATATTTAAGTACAGAAGGTGAAATCTTGTTTCATCATAAAATCATATAATGCCTTAGGTTGGAATGGACCTTAAAGATCTTCTAGTTGCACCCCCATGCCATGGGCAGGGACACTAGACTAGGCTACTCAAAGCTCCATTCAACCTGTCTTTGAGCACTTCCAGGGAAGAGGCATTCACAATTTCTCTAGGAAACCTGTTCCAGTGTCTTACCACCCTCAGAGAGAAAAATTTCTTCCAAATATCTAATCTAAATCTATCCTTTTTTAGTTTAAAACCATTAACCCTCATCCTATCACTACACTCCCTGATAAAGAGCCCCTCCCTATCTTTCCTGTTGGTCCCGTTTAGATATTGGAAGAACTGCTAGAAGGTCTCCCCAGAGTCTTCTTCAGGCTGAACAACTCCAGCTGTCTCAGCCTGTCTTCATAGGAGAGGTGCTCCAGCCCTCTCATCATCTTTGTGGCCCTGGACCCTTTCTGGACCCATTCCAACAGGTCCATGTTCTTTTTGTGTTGAGGACTCCAGAGCTGGATGCGGTACTCCACGTGGGGTCTCACAAGAGGGGCAGAATCACCTCCTTTGACCTGCTGGCCATGCTAATTTTCATGCAGCCCAGGCTACAGTTAGCTTTCTGGGCTGCAAGCACTCAATGCCATGTCATGTTGAACTTCTCATCCACCAACACCCCCAAGTCCTTCTCCTCAGGGATGCTCTCAATTCATTCTCCACCCAGCCTGTATTTGTGTTTGGGATTGCAACAACCCAGGTGCGGGTCCTTGCCCTTGGCCTTGTTGAACTTCACGAGGTTTGCACAGGCCCACCTCTCAAGCCTGTCTAGGTCCCTCTGGATGACATCCCTTGCCTCCAGCATGTCGACCGCACCACACAACTTGGTGTCATCGGCAAACTTGCTGCGGGTGTACTCAATCCCACTGTTCATATCTCTGACAAAGATGTTGAGCAGCACTGCACGCGGTACCAGTCCCTGAGGAATGCCACTCATCACTGGTTTCCACTTGGACATTGAGCTTTTGACCACAACTCTGAGTGTGGCCAGCCAGCCAGCTCCTTATCCACCAAGAGGCCCATGCATCAAATCTATGTCTCTCTAATTCAGAGACCAGGATGTCATGTGGGACAGTGTCAAATGCTTTGCACAAGTCCAGGTATCTGACATCTGTTGCTTTCCCCTTATGCACCAATGCTTTAACCCCATCTTAGAAAGTTACCAAATTTTCAGGCACAATTTGCCTTTAATGAAGCCGTGTTGGCTGTCACCAATCACCTCCTTATTTTCCATGTTCCTTAGCAGAGTTTCCAGGAGTGGTCTGCTCTGTGATCTTGTCAGTCACAGAGGTGAGACTGACCAGCTTGTAGTTCCCTGGGTGTTCCTTTTTTTTCCTTTTTGATAAGGGGGTTACTTTTCCACTTTTCCAGTCAGTGGAACTTCACCAGACTGCCATAACTTTCCAAATATAACAGAAAGTGGCTTAGCAACTTCATCTGCTGGTCCCTCTAGGACCTGAGGATGAATGTCATCAGTTTCCGTAGACTTGTGCATTTTCATTTTCCTCAGCTGGACTCAAACCTGGTCTTCTCCTACAGTGGGCAGTACCTCATTCTCCCAGACCCTCCCTTTGCCTTCTGCAACTTGGGTGGTGTGGCTAGAGCACTTGCTGGTGAAGACCAAGGCAAAAAATTCTTTGAGTTCTTCAGCCTTCTCAGTATCCTGGGTAACCAGGCCTCCTGTTTCCTTCCACAGAAGGCCCACATTTTCATTAATCTTCCTTTTATCACTGACGTACCTGTAGAAGCTTTTGTTGTTGCCCTTCATGTCCATGACCACATTTAATTCTATCATGGCTTTATCTTGCCTAACCTGGTCCCTGGCTGCTTGGTCAATTTTTCTGTATTATTCCTAGGCTACCTGTCCTTGCTTCCACACTCCATATGCTTCCTTTTCCTGTTTGCGTTTGTCCAGGAGCTTATTGTTCCTCCATGCAGGCCTCCTGGTTTTTTTGCCTGACTTCCTCTTTGTTAGGATACATCGCTCCTGAGCTTGGAGCTCTCCTGCTGACCTGTGATCCTTCTCCAGGCTCTGACCATTTGATGGCACTGGCACTAAACTCGGCGGATTGGGATGGATTGAGGTTCCCCTCTCCCAGAAATTGCAAAGACCTCTTCACCAGCTTGGGAAGCCTATCAACAAAGATGCTCTTCTCCTTCTCTGACAGATGGACCTCATCAGCCCCCAGCACACCTGGTTTCTCAAAATGAGTCCCATGGTCTAAGTAGCCAAACCCATGCCTGTGGCACCAGCCCTGCAACCATTTGTTGACTCGACAGATTTGACTGGTCCTTTCAAACCCTTTCCCTTTGACTGGGAGGATTGATGGTAAAACTACCTGTGCTCCAGAGTTTCTGACCATCACTCCCAAGACTCTGTAGTTCTTCTTGACACTCCTCAAACTGCTCCTGACAGTATCACTGGTGCCTACATAAAACAAGAGCAGTGGATAATAGTCAGTGGACTGTATGAGCTGGTAGTCTTTTGGTGACATCCCTGATATGAGCCCACGGTAAGCAGCACACCTCTGTAGAGAGTACATCAGAGGGTCAGATGGATGTCTCCATTTGAATTACAACAATAGAATTAACTATTTGTTAGTAGCAAGCTGGATCCTGTCACCCTGCCTTCATCAGTAATGATTTTGCTAGAGGATTTTTTCCATGTATTTGATGAAACTACTTTTGAATTTTTTTTCTCTAATTATTAGGATGGGTTCCCTTGTATTATACATATGTTCTTTACTCTTCTCTGGCTCTCCATAAATGCAATATTTTTTACTTTCTTGTCTTTTTCTATTTCAGAGATACAGTCATGATCCAATGAAATATTAGCTTGAATGTATTTCACCCAAAAGCATCAGCCAAAGGGCACCCAAATATACATTTGGGAGAGAATAAAAAAATATGAATGATTTTTTCAACAAATTTTGAAATATTAATGCGTTTTATTCAACAGTGTGATAAATGCATATAGCTACAAAAACACACCATTCTTTATTCCCCATTACTCTGAAGGATCTTATGTCCTCAAAGGATTTGTTGCTTCACCTGTAACTCATGGTATCTTAAGGCCCTATACCATAGTTCTTCCAACATGCCTGCTTTTCTTAGATTGTTTAGGTCCTGCAGCTGGCTCGGCCTCTCTGATCCTGAGAATCTCTTTTCTTGCACAAAAGATTTCTTGCTGCCTCTCTGAACCTTCCTCAAATTATATGCCTGTTTATCAACATTCCACCTAGTTTTTTGTTCTGCTCTTGAAGTTTTTGCCTTCTCCAAATCCTACAGCTGTCTAAAGAGAAAAAAAACAACTCTCCATAGTATAACTTCTATTTAATAAAAAATAGAAGTGTTAAGATTTTCAGTCTCTTTCCTCTGCAATTTACTGTGACTACGCTAGCAGCCTTGTGTACAAAAACATACTGTGTAGTGCCTCCTCTGACACAACAGATTTTTTTTCATTTCATGGTAGAAATTTTGTAATAGCAACCTGATCTCATAAACTTAGTTAGATAGGTGCCTTAGTCTTCATACTTCTTGCTGATGAAAAAATAGTCACATAAGATACCTAGTAAATACTATCATGTACCATGCAAAATTTTACTGTTCCTATCCCATTAACGCTGTGTAGAAAAAAAGTTTTCTTTTAACATGGCCACAAAGTTTCAGCAAGTTTAAATTCCTCAGTGTTTCAGGCAGACTGAAAAACCCAGAATGCTCCTACTCTGGAAGAGATTGATTTTGACTTCCTGTGAAAAATTTGTTTTCCATAAAGGAGGTGTCAAAGTATATCTGGAGCTATCTCGCTGGTGCTGTGTGACAGATAAATGTTTCATTTCATTCGGTGACACAGATTAGTTTCTGAGATTTTTCATTTATCCAAGCTGCAAGTTGGATTCTTGTCTTTCCCAACTAATAAAATATGGGATGTAGTTTTAGATCCACTAATGTGTTTATTTTGGAAATGCAGAACAGTGGTTGCCCTATATTATGATACGATTAAGCTTTTGCTTGAAAAAGTATCTCAAAATTAGCAGTCAAAATGATGCTTGGCATTACATTGCTGAAAAGGGATAGACAATAATATTTCTTGAACTGGGGACTAAGGAAATAAAATGCACTTTTTTCTGTAAACAAAGTGTTGTATTACTTCTTGGCCATTGCCGAAATGAAATGAACATTTGTGACTTTCTTTTTGAGGGTGGGAAGACATTTTCTTTATTTTACTTTTATTTTATTTTTTCCCTTACAGAAGGGGAATAAAGTTTATCTAATTCTAAATGTAATTAAGAAAGCATTTAAAGTATTTTTTTTATTATTTTAGGATCATATTTTAGAGTTCTTTATTCTTCCTTTCAACACATACTGCAAGCTTACTGACATAAATCTCAAAAATGTTGTTCTCTTAACTTTTTTACAATTTCCTGTTGTGTGTTTTGTTTGTTTTTTTGTAAACTAGCTTTGAATTTATTTAGCAGATGCGTCCTTCACACTCCTTTCAGGCTTATTACCATCACACCTCTCTCTATTCAGTATTATCAACACCATCCCACTCATCACAATCCTGCCTAAATCAAAGGCAACTTGTTTCTTGTTGGTGGAAGCTTTGAATGAATAATTCATCTGGAAGAGCCTTCTATGTTGTACATTTCCAGAAGACAGAGCAATTCTCTTGTCAATCACAGTGGCTCTGTCACTACTAAGTTCCATACAGTATGTGCTCCAACTGTACAGGGGATGACAAGCAGCTGAGATTACCAACTGTGTTAATCCTGGCCATCCTTTTAGCTTTTCTTTGACAGAATTGAAATTCAAGTCTCACTCTAACACTACATTGAGAAACCAGTGTCAGATTTTACTCTCTGTTCTCACTAATATAGTTTGGTTGAAAGCTCTTACATATATTGCAACCAAACTGGTTACAAGACACATTTGCTCATCTCCAGAGAGCTACATTTCCTCTGGGGCCATGAATCCCCAGTTTTCTCATGCCTAGAAAGGCTGGGCCTGGGCCTCAGGCTGGCTCAGTATAAAGCTGAAGCTCCAACCAATAGTGTAGAAATCTTTGAACGTGGAGCCCTCTAGGTCTAAACATATCCCTGTTGACACAAGTTGCATTCAAGTATAGTCCCTTGGAGAATGGACTCGTTGTCATTTCTCTGAAAATTAATCTTCAGAAGACTAGTTGCTACTAATTGGTCGTGCAGTACAACCAGAAGCATAAAGTAATTGGAAGAGAAGATGTACACTAATGATCTTTCTCTCCAAAACAAACACAGACATAGGAAGAGGTAAGATGTGGCACTTCAGAGATGGAGGAGATTAACATATTATTAGAGTCTGAAAGTAGAGATTTAAAAAGTAGATGTTTTCTTTTTTAAAAAAATCTTTTCATTTTATTTTTAAGCCAAGCTTTGACAATATGACAGGTTTATGGCTAATGCACCAAGGAAAATTTGAGTGACTGGTATTAGCTAGGTATGACTCTCTGTTCCCATCCACTGCAGGCATTTGTGTGTAAAAGACTATGTCTACATTAGCTAGTAGTGCAGAATTAGAGCAGCAGCTCTCTATAGCAAAGATGCAACATCCACATCATAAGTGTTTTTCAGGGAATTGCTTCAGATTACCTATAGTCTCATTCTGTGGCATCAACAGTCAATCGCACTCGGAGCAGATTTGGCATGCTTCTGATTTGGCTTTGTAGAAAAGTAACACAGTTCACATAGTTCAAGACTGAAACAAGGACAGTGGAAAGATTAGGACATCTGTTTTAAAAACATGCTCATGTTCTGAACTAAAATCCTAACGTACAACACAAAGCTACTAGTTCTGTGAATATGAGCCTTAAAAGAAGATGCGAGGTTAAAGAACAGATCTAAGATTAATAAGGATGAAGGAACTGACATCTTTTTTCTTTCTCCTGTTATTTATTAATTCATGACATAAGATTAATAGTTATGGAATTGTTGCTTACCTGTACATAAGACAACAATGTCATCCTCTGGAAACAAATAAATCCTCCAAACAAAGAAATATATTGTTGTGTGTGTACATGTAATAACAATGACTAATTCAATTCCTTAGAGTAATTAAATTTCTAGCATATATTCTTAACAATGAGATTTCTTTTAGATATAATGGTGAAATGAACTGCAAAACTTCTGTTTAAAAGACTACTGTTGAGCATGAACATATTTAATCTATCATTTAAAGGGTTTTTTTCCCCTTTAGAACTGGGATTAGAGACAGTTTATTGTAAGAACCTTTTCTGATACAGATAGTATCAGTTTCTATGCCTGGCTTGATAACTGAGAAAGGTGCCCTTTTACATTTGTTGTTTGTAAACAGAGAGAGAGTCATGAGTGAAGTGGTTATTGGTGGCTGTGTTGGTCACAGTGACCATGAAGTAGTCAAGTTTCAAGTTGTTGGTGAGAGGAGAAAAACTGCTAGAAAAACTTTAACCCTGGATATGGGAGAGCAGAATCCAGGCTGCTAAAGGAGATAGTAAGGTTCCCTGGTAATCTGCTTTTGACATTATTGGGGTCCATGAAAGCTAGTAACTTTTTAAAAGCCATCTTTTAAGAGTGCAGGAGCAGGCAATTCCAAAGTGTCAGAAGTCAAGCAAGTAGGGCAGAAGGCTGGCTTGGCTGAACAGGCATCTTCTAGAACTTAGGTGGAAAAAGAAAGCGTATGGGCATTGGGAACAAGGACAAGTGACACAGAAGCACTACAGAGGTGCTGTTCACGACTGTAAGGAGAAAACACCAAAGCTCTATTAAAGTTCGAGCTGTCCAGTGCTGTGAAGGACAACAAAAAGGGGTTTTTTTAAATATGTTAGCAGCAAAAGGAGGTTCAGAGACAACATTAGTCTATTACTTGATGAGGTCAGTCACTTCCCAAATAGGAACATAGACAACACAGAGAAGTTTAACACCTTCCTCGCCTTTGTCTTTAGCACCGATGATGGGTCCTGGGACCCCTGTGTTGGAAGACTGTGACCGAGGAGACGATAAACTGAATATGTTTGAGACCTGTTGCTCCAGCTGGATGCAAAAGTCTACGGGGCCCAATGGGTTTCACCCCAGGGTGCTAAAAGAGCTGGCCAATGTCATCACAGGTCCTCTCTCCATTATTTTTCCAATGGTCTTGGGAGTCTGGAGAGGTCCCAGTCAACTGGCAGATGTCTCAATTTCCAAGAAGGGAAAGACAACCCTGGTAATTACAGGCCTGACAGTCTCATTTCAGTGCCTAGTAAAATGATGGAGAAGGTGATTCTGGGAGTTATAGAAAAACACTTGAGAAACAATGCAGTCATTGGTCATAGCAAGGGGGAAAGTCCTACTTAACCAACTTAATTTCCTTTTATGACAATGTCACCCATCTAGTTGGCCAAGGAAAGCCAGCAAATGCGGTGTTCTTGGATTTTAGCAAAGCCTTGGATACTGTTTCTCATAGTATCCTTCTAGACAAAAAGTCCATACTGCACTGAGTGAGCAATTGGTCGATGGGTTGAGCTCAAAAAGTTGCAGTAAATTGGCCTACATCAGGCTGATGGCCAGTCACCAGTGGGGTTCCCCAGGGTTCAATTTTAGGGTTAGTGTTCTTTAATGTTTTTGTAAATGATCTGGATGCAGGAATAGAATGTCCATTAAGTATGTTTGCTGACTGTAGTAAACTGTGAGGAGCTCTGGACTCCCTCAAGGGTAGAAAAGTCATACAGAGGGATCTGGACGGACTAGAGAGCTGGGAAATCAACAACTCTATGAAATTTAACAAGAGTAAGTGCAGGGTTCTCCATCTGGCACAGGGAAATCCTGGTTATAGATAAAGAATGCAGCACAGGACACTGAAGAGCAGACCTGTGGAAAGAGGTCTGGGGGCTTGGGTTGATGGCAAGTTGAACATGAGTCAACAGTGTGCCCTGGCAGCCAAAAGGAACGTGTCCTGGAGTGCATCAAGCACAGCATAGATGATAGCTATTCAAGGAACGAGGTTGTCCCACTCTACACTGCGCTGGTGTGACTTCACCTCGAGTACTGTGTGCACCTCAGTGTAAGAAGGACATCAAAGTCTAAGACTGTGTCCAGAGGAATGTGACAAAGATGATGAAAAGCCCCAAAGGCAAGACTTACGAGGAATGGCTGCAATTACTCGGTTTGTTGAGCTTGGAGAAGGCTGAGGGATGACCTCATTGCAGTCTACAGCTTCCTCAAGGTGGGCAGCAGAGGGGGAGGTGCTGATCTCCTCTCTCTCATGACCAGTGACAGGACATGAGGAAATGGGATGAAGCTGCATCGGGAGAGGTTCAGACTGGACAGTAGGAAAAGGTTCTTCACTGAGAGGGTGGTCAGTTACTGAACGAAGCTCCCAGGGAAGCGGTCATGGCACCAAGATGTCAGATTTCAAGGAACATCTAGATGATGCACTTAGTTTTATGGTTTAGATTTAGGTAGTCCTGTGAGGAGCAGGGAGTTGGACTTAATGATTCTTATGGGCCACTTTCAACTCAGGATATTCTATGATTCTATGATCAGTCAGTTCAGTGCATTTAGTCTGCACTCCATTTCCTTTGATGCTAGCTGTGAACAGCCATTTTCATGATCTTAACCTTTTCCTATTTACAGCCTTGTGGCCAAGTGATGGTCTCTCAATCTTGGAACGCACATTCAACTTCACCTTGAAGAATCTCTTAACTAGTACAATAGAAGGCAGTAAAAGAAAGCCGGCTGCACAGCTTGGAAAGTCTTAAGGATTCTCCCTTGAAGCACTTAGGTAACACGTACAAAGAAGAACTCCACACTTTCAATCAGCAACATTGAAAGCAATCCAGGGCTTACACACATGATGAGAAAAACAAACAGAAAAGACACCTGTGAGTATGGAGGTGCATATTTTCTTAAAAATAGCCACTATTTTGAATCTTATCTGCAAAATAAATGCTATTTGTTTTGCAGTTACACGTATGCAGTGCCTCCACAGGGAGTATTCAAATAAACAGTACATACTAGCATCTACAACTCTTCATAGGATCCTGACACATGGAAACACTTCCTATCGACCCTTTCCGCCACAGCATGTGCTAAAAACTTGTCATAATCTACATACTAAATTAGATATAAACAAGTGCTTATGTGTTCTTCTGAACGGGTGATTATTGATTCATGGCTAGTAGCTTCATTAAAATCTTGTCCTTGTTTCCATGGGGCTTATTTCTGAGAATAGTCACATCAGTATCAATGAAATCATTTAATTGAAATTAAACTTTTCTTTATAGGAATAAATGTTACAGTATCAGTTATCCTTTCAGCTATTAGAAGAGTATTGGTTTATCAGAATGTCAGGGAACTCACAGAGTAACTACAGTGGAATTACAAAGTGTACTCCACTACTGCAAGATTTTCTGTAACTTTCCAAGTTTTTTCATGTAAAAACAGCTCAGATACTTTAGGATAAAAATAGGCCAATTCTTCTTCCAGTCTTCTATGTGCCACATAGTTTCTCAAACCCAATGGTTATTTGGGAAAAAAACAACAGAATTCTTCCAGGCAATTGTCCTCATGTGAAATGGCAGAGCAGAAGTGTTCTGTGGGATCATGGAAAATTGAGCACCTGAATCTGTGTTGTACACCTCAAAAAACAATATCCTAGCCAATGGATTACCAATTTATTGGCAATAGTCTGTTCTGCTTATATACACTTCACATTCTGCTTATATACACTTCACTAATTTTACACTTCTAAACTTCTAAAAACTTTTCAAGAGAATTTGCTATAATTGGTATATCCTGCCTTTAGGATAGGTTTTGATGCATTTGTGTGTTTCTGGTGAAAAATAGCTCCATTAATAAATTTATTACTTTTATACCAAGCAAGAGAGAAGGTTGTTAGAAAAGCAAACTAAATATTTTGAAACCTACTCTTAAGAACTCTCTGAGCTAAATGATGTCATATATCTTCTCATTTTTTGTTCTGTATGCCAACTGATTGCCTCCAAAAGTACTTGTTCCTTTGTGAGTCAAAAGTGAATGACCTCTCTTTTGTTTGTTCTTTTCCTCCCCTGATGTTGTCCAAATAGGATGCCATTTGATGGTTATTCAAAGAATACGATGTGGCTGAAATTAATTTTGACTACTTATTTTCTTCCACATGAATCCCTTCATCCATAAAGAGGAGAGAAAAAGGCAGAGCTTTTCCCTTGTGACACAGTATTAAATGTCTGCTTTGTGACGTGTTCTCTTTATCTTTTTATAGCTATTATTCTATAGATAAAGTAAATTTGAAGACACCATTGTAAAACACATTTTTCCTTAATAGTCATGTTGAGGTACAGCTGTTTCTAAATGAGGACAGAATCAGAATACCTGGCTAATCATCTCAGTTGTACTACTGCTGAGTTGCTGCATAGCCTTGAGCCAGTCTCTAAACCTCTACGAACATAAATTTTATTCTCATTTCCTAAAAAGGACCACAGCAAAGAGCTTTAAGATCAGATACTACAATGATTGATGCTAAAGAGAGAAGATAGATATAGAACAATTATGTTTGAACTTCTAAGTGACAGTTAATTGATGTGTATTATCCATCAAGACAGATTATGATTATTTAAAAACTGCTTATTCACTTTTCTCCAAGGTCCATTCTGAGAAAAAAAAATAGAAAATGAAATACTGTTTAGTCACAAATACAGCAAATTATCAACACATTTAAAAGTAAGTGTTATTTGGTAAGCCTCTCTTCTGGTGCTCATTCCTAGACAGCATTTTTGGAAAGTTTCTTTTTCTAACTGAGCTTGTGAAATATGTAAGAAGAAAAGGTGCCATAGGAAATGTTTCTGTTCAGAAACAAAACTTGCATGCTGGATTTTAAAAAATATTTTACAAAAAGGATGTATCTTCCAAATTCTAACCTGTGGTAAAAGTAAATTAAAAATATGGAAAAATACTTCTGATATTGTTAATTCACAATTTATTATGCCTGAAATTTTTGTAAATTCACGTTCACTTTAAATTCGTTTTTCAATTTATTCAAAATCTGCTTTGCTTTCTATAGAGTCCAAACTTTCATTTTTTATACAACATAATGTAGTTCTGCTATTAAATCTTTGTTAAAACCATGCAGAATGGAGAATTAGTGTGCATTTATGCTAGAATTTGACAAAAAAAAATCAAAAATCTGGTATCTTTCCTTTCATATGCAGTGCTTTTCTTCTAGCACATTTGCAGGGAAAATCTTATAATTCTGGAATTATCATTTTTTCCTAGAGAATATTGATGCCAACTTATTGCCTTTTTACAGTTACCTCCAAGTCATTAGTAAAAGTGTTTTAAAAAAGGGACACAAAAATTAAAATGTATTAAATGTTCATGATGCTGCAGGAGTTAGTGAAAATTTTTAACAATGTATTACTATATGTGCTTTTCATACATGTAATTCATGGACATTCTTAATACCTTTTTGCTGTAAAGTAGCTTCAAAAGATGCTTACATTTAAATAAATTACCCTTCAAACTACTTGTACATGGGTAGTGTTTCCCACGTTGTGACTATAGTGTTCATTATGAAAGGTGGTAGGTTAAGAGCACTAGAGAAAGAAGCTTTCTAGCAATCTCTAGCATGGATATTATGTAAGTAATATAATTTTAGTATTTATTGCACTGTTTTTTCCACTATCCATCTTGTTTCAGGACCTAACTGACAAGAAACAAATGCATATAATACTTACACTAATTAATGTTCACTAATTAACACATCATAAAGAACCATTTAGAGGCCAGCGTAGACATAACCCAACTGGTTAAAAGTCTGGTCAACATCAGAGCCTCTTTTCATCACCAACAGTGAGTTAGTTCAAATAAGGATTGTTTCATTATTATCAAAAGTAAAAAAAAACAGCTTCTAAACAAAAAATGTGATACTCCAAATGAAAGGAGTGTCTTGGAAGTACATTTTTCTGAAACCATACCATGCTCACACAGACACAGAAAACATTCCAAATAGCTCAAAAAATGTTGTACCTTCCACCTGATACAATACCTGACTCTCCAGGCAAGCTTTCAGCTTTTGTAAGAGTTGCCCTAGTGGAACAAATTTCACGTGTGCCTTGCAGCTAGTAGAGGATTAATGAAACATGGACTTACACTGCTATTTCTTTTCTGACTTGTTTTCAATGGCTTAAGTTATGTGCTCTCTGCGAGAAATATACTGTAAGCTGGTTGTTTTTCTCTCAGTTTGCAATTCACATTGATGTGTGGCAATGTCAGTAGTAACAAGCATAACCGCAGCCACTGAACAATTTGTTTAATTCAGAATAGTTGAATGTTGGGTTTTTTTCTCAAATACCACAACTGAATCCTATTCCTGCATGTTCTGAGACACAGACCTCCAACAGGAGAACTGAAGAGGCTCTATATGACACTAATACTTTAGATTATTCACCTAAGAGAGAACTGGGTCAAAAGTCAATGCTATCACCAGTCTGAGGAGAGTCAATGAGCTTCATCAGGAGAATGGAGAAGCTGGAACTCAGATCACCCCTGTTTTAATGCTCCCTGTCAGTAATAAATTGCTTTGGAGCCTCATGCAAGAGTAGTCATTCCTGTCAGTGACATGACTGTGATGGTCTGGCAGAAGCCAACACCAAGAGCTTACAAGAAAGACACAGAATAAGTCAGTTTTGAGGGAAATGAATTAAAAATTAGCTGAGGTGTTAATGAGAATACAAATTGAATGAATGAAATTAAATCAGTCATTTATTTTTGATACGTTTGACAGTCACTGTCATCAACTGATATATTCCTAAACTGTGTATTTGGCTTATCTTTCTCCCCTACAGAGTCTTTACAGAACTTCCTCTGGAGATAAATAGACATGTTCAGTGAAACCTATATTCATTTTCAAAACAATGAATGGTAATAAATATATTTAACAGATTTCCTCTGCTTTGAAAGTTATTTCAGGACATGATAAGATAATTCTAGGGAGAGTGGTTCAGTATACTTCAAGAAGATTTGGATAATACAACAGTTCAATTTTAGAACAATCAACTTTTTAAAAATACAAGAATATTCTGAGGTCAAATGTTACCCAGTACTAGATAGAATTTTTCTGTTCCATGCAGCAACAGGATTCCCATGATTAGAAAGTGATCACACAAGATACGGTCTTGCACGAAGAAACAGTGAGTAAACCAGAATAAGGGACTCCACTGCTCCTCTTCTTTTCTGCCAGTGCTTGGTCCTACCAGTTACTCTCCACTTTTGCTCAGCTCCCCTAGAAAAAGTGCAATATCCTAGTATCAGATTGATAATAACTGTAAACTCTACATCTGTCACAAGAAACTGTTCAGATTCATTCTTGACACCTTCTGACTAGGAATGAAAGGGAGATTATGAAGTTACCTCACAAAGTGCAAGGTTCCTAAGGTCTGCTGACAAAAAAATAATTATTTTCAAGGAGGAGGGGTTTATTCTGCCAGGAGAAGCATGTGCAGAGATCCCAGTATGGAATTCAGGTCTTCTTATTCGCTATTATCCTCCCTCAAAAAAGAGGAAAAACGAACTCTACAAATTATTTCACTCTCCCATGTATCAAAGGAAAAATTGAAAATCTGTTTTAATGTCAAGTTTGTAATTATGAGTTCTGAAAAAATATCTTTCTGTCATGGAGTCATCTGCATTTTTGCCACTTCTACAGAAGTTTAAAAATAATGTAAATTAACTTTTTGTTTGTTTGTTTTCTAGAGGAAAAAAGAAGGTTCAGGGAATTGGTGATTGGTATCTGTAGTGCCAAATGCCCTTAAATTCTTTAAAACAAAATATATATGTCATTATTGCAGTCTTTCAAGAGTAATAGGGGATGGACTTGTGTCAAAACAATTGACCTCCAAATGTAAGCTTTACCGAAACATATACCTACAGTCCAGCAGATGTGTGATAATCCTTTCTCTGTGCCCTTGCATCTTTATCTTACAGTATTTTTTCCTGGCTTCTCTTCTGCTACTTCCTTTTCCTCCCTTCATTTTTATTTTTCCTACTATCACTGCCTTCACATCAAGACTATTCAAACCTCCATCAGCCACATCAGAAGTAAGTACCACCTACTATCGGAGAGCACAGAATAAATTCATCATACAATCAGTTAGGAAATATGACCTAGTCACTCTAAACCAAATGATCTGCTTTACAAGCAGAAAGAATTGATGTAACTAGAGCAGATAAATTTAAGAGCCACACCTACTACAATGAAATCATTTAAAATTTTTTAATATATTTTTTAAAAAAGGAAAACAATTTAACTGATTGCAGAGAAAGCTTACCAACAAGACATCAGGTCATGTGCTATGGTGACAAGCAATAAAAAATGTCTGTAAATAAACTGGAAAAAAAGTAAAATAACATGATGCATAGCAAAGATTTCAAACTCTTCAACCAGAGCATTCCTCAGCATGTTATACCTTTCCTGAGAATTCCATCACCTTAATTAAAATATGTTTTTGCAATTTCTCTGGGGACCTTAAAACAGTTTCTAAAGACATTTGCTGCAATTCATGCTAAGCTAACTGGTCTGTAATTTCTTCATATAGCTCTAGGTTCTTTCCTTAATAGTTGGATTCTGCTGGCCACACTTCAGTCTTCAGGGATTTCTCCTGAACTAAGTGAATAAGAAGAGCATACAATAAAGCTTTTCCAATTCCTTTCCTTACTTCTTTTAGCACTCTTTGAAGACTGCTATCTAGTCCTGAGACCTAAATTATTTTAATGTTTTAACCTTCTCAAATTCTTTGCAGGAACCATGCTCTGTATAATCTACATCGATAATCTGAATTACCGTGACTGCTAGCATCACAAAACATAACGCAAAACATGTTTTGTTTTCTTTTTTCCCATCATAAAGGACTTTTCCAGGTGGAGAATCTGTGAAATCAGCCCATGAATTACGATTAATCTGGAGACTTTTCTACTATTGCAGAAATTCCTTTGGATACCATTTATTTGCAGAATTTTTTATTTGAAATATTTCAGGGTACCTGATAGGCAGTAGCCTTCAAGACATGTTACAGCAGACACCTGCCCAGGATCTGGGGAATGCCTACCCTGTGCAGGAGACTGCAAATGAATAGTTGTAAAACCTGCATGTAGCGTATCCAATATGTAAGAAAAACTTTTTCACCCTGTGCATAAAGTTCTGACTCTGGACACAACCATCAGAAAAGTCTTTGCCTGAGCAACAGGAAACTTAAGTTTCAATTATAGTCCTTTCCTAGACTTAGAATTTTTGAAAAAATTTTGAAAAATTCTAAGTCTAGGAAACAAAGCACTCCATGCTAAGGTCCTAAATATGACTTAATTACCTGATGACTTATAATCTTTTTATTGGGTATCAGCATTAGCTAGGTCAACAGTTTGGAAAGATTTTAGTTTGTCCTATGCTAGTAATTTGAGTAATACCAAAGGAGTCTGAAAACTTTCACATACCTATGGATATTAACTGCAGTTAATGATTTCACTCCAATGATGTTATTTTCTCCCTTGAGATTAATTTATAACCAGGCAGTCTGATTTCTACTGAATTAGTAGTGAAAGCAGAGTCAGAGCTAGATATTGTCATATGTATTGAATATATCTAGCAAATTGTTATTTAGTATAGTTTGAATATTCAAAATATCGGACTCAGAATATTGATATTGAATGTCTGTCCCTTTCTTATGGAGCTTTAAGGAAAAATCACACCTATTATAATAATGCCTGTTCCATTGTTAGCAGTGTCATTTTATGCTATTGAACTTTCTTGGTGACTAAGTTGTCCTTTGATGTTAAAAATACAAGGCAAGAATATGTGTGTCTCTAGACTTTTAGTAGAAGTCCATGACATGTTTATTTAGAAGGCTTCTGGTGGGTCCTGTAATACCAAGTACATTACTCCTTTTCACTCACAGACCTCTTTCACCTTTTCCTGTCCCCTTGGTTTATGAATAAATAATCCATGCATTCATATTTCCCACTTGTCAAACTCAGGCAGCAGTGAAAATAAGCAGCACAAATTGGCAGATAATGCACCTTATTTCCTTGCAGAAGCAGGTGCATTTTCCTCAGCATAAGTGGCAAAATGACACTGATCCACTTTGACAGGCTGGCTGATCTAAAATTACTTAGCACACTTTGCCACTGGTTGGGGGAGAGTCTCCCATGAGCTTGTTCTGAAATTCTTCAGTCCCCAGGGTGTTAATTAAAATTTACTGGATAATATTTGCAAGGCTCAATGGTTCTAGTTACAGCAATTATCAGTTACTAAATGTTAGTGCCAGAGATGACACCTGATCATTGGATGCTTTATTCAAGATATTCAAAAGGGTTTCCTGCCCACCCCACCCTTTTTTTAAAATATCTTTCCTTCAATCCTTGAAGAAGCTAGATCAACTAAGTGTCTCAATCAACTTTTAGGCTAAAAATTACTTAGATAGGACTTTAATTATCTATTTGTCCTGAGTTTCTTTTCAGCTAGTAGTTAAGTATTTACAAAAGAGGGACAGACTCATTACAAAAGCCTTTAAAAAAACACAGAAGCCATAAGCACACCTGTAATATAATTTTAGTAACCAAAATCAGAGGTCAGCTCAGTTCTGTGAAAAGAAGAGAGTAACAGCTAATTAAACTCACTGCTGAGTTCAGATTTGCTCAACAAACTCTCAGACTAGAGATTGACTAATGCAATAAACAGCAGCCTCTTTCAACAAACTGAATACAGCCATCAGTAAAGTTTACAGTCTAGATGGTTACCAGCTGGCTTCCTTCCCCCTTCCCTTAATGTTTCATCAATATATTGTAGCACAAACACTCTGAAAGAAATATTTTTATTTTTTTTGTTACTAACAGAAGAAAAGTATGTATACTGAGATATATATGTAAGAATATATATACTCTTATACTCTGATTCATTTTTATTTACATAATTCATTAATTAATACTACTACAGTGTGGTTTTCCCAGATCCTTTGAAGTTTCTGGTCAGTTTATTGCAATGGTGCAGGTAAGGAACAACCTTCCTGCTCACCAAGGACCTGCTCTTCCTGATCTCTCTAACACAATGGAACCATGTCCTTTTTCATGCCTGGAACTGGCCAACGCCATGAGCAAGAGCATACCAAAACAACAAAATATTTGCATGCTCCATAGGCAGCTTTCAACTCTAGGTCATATCCCCTCTGTCCCTCATGACCCTACAATAACCACAGCAGAGGGCAAAGCTACTAGTATTTGTCTCTGTGAGCAGCCACTTCTGTAGCCTACCTAAAAACCAGAAACTTCACTGTAATATTTGTCACAGATAAGCAACACAAGTCAGCACATGAAACAGAGGGGAAAAAACACAACCAAGACTGCAAGCTCATGAACTCTTGCCATGCGTTACATCACAGGCTACAGTTTTCTTTGTTTAACTGAAAAGGCTTCTTCTGGGCAAGAAAAGAAAGAAAATGCTGGGGAGGAATAAGGCTGTAGGACTTTAGCATGAAAAAACTATTTCAAGTTTGACTTGAAAGTCATATGTCCTAACAGTATATAGCCTAACATTGTGAAAGGCAATGGGTTAGCTGCAATTCCATTAAGTTCAATTCAGTGCACCAACATCTGTGTGTCCCTAGGCTTTCTAAATGGCTGAAGAATAACACTCCTGATCACTATATGGGAATTGCCCTGCCCTGTGCCTCAGAACGATGTGACAAGATAAAGGCAAAAAGAGAGGCAAAAGGAAGATAAAAATCATGGAGGAGAAGAAAAATCAAAGCATGGAAACAAAGGGTTGGGGATGTAGCAAAGTTTGACGTCATATTGGTGAACGATTTTCACAGAAAAAATGGGAAAAATGGAATATAAGAGACATAATTACTTTACATAATTTCAAATCTTTAAAAAAGCCTTCGTTCTTCATTTTCTATTGTATTCAATGATGAACAAGTTTTGTATTCATACACATTATGTAAACTTCTGAACATCATATTTGACAAATAATGTGAGAACACACATGACTTTTCAAAGCCACTTCAGACCACAGAAGTAACATATTCTTCTTATAACACACTGTGCCTACCTCAAAGACCATTAGAGTAAACATCAATGTCGGAGTCTCATTAAAAACAAGAGAAAGTACAGCTACTCAGGAATTTTCCAATTAACTGATTTTCTGAGAGGGAAGCAAAGATTCACTCAAATCTGTGTTCATTACTGGGAGTATATCGGTGTCTATGGTGGTCTGGTCCAGAAAGGTTTCTTTGAAGTTGGAATTTTTGATCAAAAAGACAGACCAGACCCAGGTTTGGAATTAAACCATGACTAGAGAATGTGACTGGAGACAGTGACAAGAACATGAACTAATTAATATTAAAAGAAAAAAAATACTGCTGTACATATGAGTTCCCTGAATTATAAACATGTAGCAAAACCTCTTTTACTACACAGCAAACAATTTTAGAGAACTTATGCTAAGTACAGACTAGGAGAACCAACTCAGAGAAAGGAAGGGCATTAAGTTTGGGTGTGGATGACTGAGGACCAAGTCTATTATCTCCATCAGACTCAGTAGGACAGTGTTTCAAGGTTACTCCCTCTCACCTCTTTTCAAGACTGTACTGAGGGTTATTACCTAGAGAAACAAATCTATTACTCTGTGTTCTTAAACCATGAAGCAAAATGGTTTTGCATTTGCAAGAAAGCTGGAGCTGGTGGACTCACCATTCTTAGACACTTGCAAAAGCCATCTGGACAGAATCCTGGCAACCTGCTCTACGTGAACATGCTTGAGTGGGGACCTTGGACATGATGACCTTCAGATGTCCTTTCCAACCTCCAGCATTCTGTGTTCTTGGGGGCTTTGCCTCTCCAGTGACAAGGGGCAGGTCCTTCTCCCCTGAGAGGAGTGTTGTGTTAAGAGGCGGAATAGTTTTGGCAGAAAATAAACCCCCTTGCATTCTAACACTCCTCACCGAGGTGGGAGACTAGATACGGCTAGGTTTAAATTCTAAGTGATGCCCACTTCACCACTATCAGTCCAGTTGCATTTAATGTATTAAACTATCAGGATTCTGGATACACTAATAGTGGACTGCACCTTCAGTCTAGTTCTGCTCATGAACTAGCACGGCCATTCTCTAGTGTTTGGTCGCGTTCAATGAGAAACCAAAACAGCTAGCTACTTAGGTAATGCAGTTTATTCAAGCAACAGATATGAAGGTTCTTATGGTTTGCCAGTGATAAATACACTGTCTGCAAAGCACGTGCAGGTAAAAATATTGTTAATGGTACAAAGCACGTGACAAAGTAACAAATAATACAGCCTGGCTATAAATGTAAAAAAGGTAACTCTCTAGAGAGATTTCTAAGTTTCCCGAGGAAGCACTTGGTATAGTCTAAGTCTTACCCAAAGGTGTCCCTACTGGGGGGGAGAAAGGCTCAGCCCATCAACTGGTCCCGGAAGTCAAAGGCAGTCCGTGAAGGGGGTCCTCCTTGACTTGCTCACGGTGGTGTCTTCCCTAGAATCCCCCCTTTCTCGAGCTATTTTTATGCTACTTTTTACCTTCAAGGTGGAGTTTGAGTGACTCTAGTCATAAATACCTTTATTATGATTGGTGTAAAACTCTCTCGCCTCGCATTTAAAGGTATAGTTTACAAAAAATTCAGGGTGCAGACTCAAGG
>KZ506090.1:74368-124022 GCA_002844005.1 Limosa lapponica baueri | reverse complement strand
CGGCCTACGTGGCCTTCTGCCTCCACCGATTCTGCTTTGCCTGCATCAAGGAGTGGGCCAGAAGGAGGGCTAGGTGCCCGCTCTGCAGGGAGCCTTTCAACCTGGTCCTGCACTCAGTGCAAGCGGATGACCGCTACGAAGAGTATGTGGTCCCTTCATCCAGCCTCCGCCTGAGGGAGGTGATCAGAGAGAGGGTCCGGAGCAGATCCCCACAGCGGCATGGCAACCCACACAGCTGGGCCACCGATGACGCCACCTCCCCCGGCAGAAGGTGGTCTTCGGGGAGCCCCCGAGCACAGAGGCAGGGTGCAGCTCCGGGGCCCTCCTCCCAGCGGGCTCCCACACCCAGCACTTCTCGGGAGCGAGCCCCACAGAGAGCAGAGGAGCGCCCAGCAGGCCCTGTGGCTGCAGCCTACGAGCGCATCAACAGGGCAGCGCAGCGAGCTCGGCTTCTTGCCCGTTGTTTCATCCAATAAACATACGAATGCTTTCCAGGGACTGTTTTTTTTCCCAAAACTGAAGAGCTACCAACTGTAGGGAATGCTTTCCAACTTCACACATCACAGTGTTTTCCACACACTGCTTTTTGTGGCAATGAGCTGCCCAGGACTCTGTCCTGCATAAGTTGCAAGTAGAGAATCACCATTAAGAGTATGGAGGTTGTTTTTCTTCCCATCTTCAGTGGAAAGGTACCAGGGCAAGAGCCCAGCGCCCTGCTTGTCCTTGGAGATCTTTAAAAGCTGTTTGGACATGGTTTTGGGGAAACTTCTCTAGGGAGTTAGACAAGATGACCTTCAGAAGTCCCTTCCAACCTCATCCTTCCTGTGATTCTGTGGACTGAAACTCAGTAGGTGGGATCATTACTGTTCCCACCTAAAATGTCAACGAATATAAGCTCTTTTATGGAGATATCATGACAGGCAATCCCCTTTCCATTTTGCTCTTATATTAGTTAGTATTTGCTACAAACCATTTATCTTCATTCTTTCCTGAATACTAGAGATTTCTAAATCATTATAGCCAATTGGTATAGAGCAATGATACTGTTCTGAAAAAAAGATACCAACACCATCTAACTGGGCTGTTGAGTACAAAATTTTTGTTAGGTATGCCTGGTTGCTTGAATATATGTTTTTCAAAACATGGTTTGAAATAGCCATTGGGTTTCTGAAGAATTTGTCAGGATACATTAGTCCTATTTTTGACACTGATAGTACTTGGCAGTGCTGCAGCTGAATTCCAAAAATATTGACAAGATGGTTGGACTGGTGTCTGGATAGCGCTTCAAACTGAATTTAAACCATTCTGTAAAGTGGGTTGAGTGGGCATTTTACCTAACAGCATATTTCTTTCTTGCTGTGAGAATGGTTTCTGACTGTGTGTGTAGTTGCCAAAATAAATCCTGTTGAGATGCTGGAAAGAGGAAGATCATCTTTCCCATTCAGAAGAACAGCTAACATTTGGTTGGCAACTTGAAGTGAAAGGTTCACTAATGCCAGGAAAGAGTAATGAGAGAAATACAGGAAATTCCACTGTATATCCAGTTCTTTGACAACACAGAAGGATTTTGTCATAGTTTTTTGGTCCAGCTTAATTTTATTTTTAGGTGTTCTTCTTTGTTTGGTAAATTACTTGGGAGGCATATTTCTTAGAGATTTTTTTATTTGTTGGCCCTTGGCCTGTGGAAGTTCACAGCCTTCCAAGGAAGCATTTCATTTTACTCTTCATTATCTTAAATCAGACTCAAGGTCAGATATTTTCTGAAAGGGATAAGTCTGTGGGTAATCAATTCTATTTGATTTAAAATGACAATGATATGACACTATTTTCTGAAATTTTAAAGGAAAAAAATCAGTGTGTAATGGTCCTACTAATATGAGAAACAATGTTTTTTCATCAACTTACATATACTAGGAACTGAATGTAGCTTCTCTTGTCAAACAGCTTCTGAAGTAATATAACTGAAGCCACAAGATGTTTTATGCTACAGGATATGTGAGCTTAAGGTGTCAACATCGGTTTCCATTTTGGAAATTTCACTTTGGAGCCATCAAAGGAACCAGAATACATTACAGGTAGTACGTTTGGGGTGCACCTGGTCCAAGGAGCAAGAAAAAGATTTTCACCTCCTCCACAGAACTGTTAAGAAAAATCCTACCTTTCTTCACTTATTGCTCTTCTGGAAAGTTGATAGTATTATCAGGCATTGATAATGCTGGCTATTTGGTTTTTTTTAAAAAGTCAATGACTACTAATATCTTCCACAATCACTCAAACCTTTTCTGCCTCCTCTACATTAAGCCACACTGCAACAATACTTTCTCTTAATCCAAATAAAATTATTAGGTCTTATCATTATTCAGTTTAAGATAAAAAAATAGTTTCATATTTAGAAGTATTCTTCAGAGGAAACATTCCTTCTTAAGCTTTTTATTTGTTTGGTTTTTTTTAAATAATTAATAATTTGAATCATATTCTCCATAATTTTTTTTTTTTTACTATCAACCACTATCAGCAATTCAGAAAATGACAAGAAATAAAAGTAAAGGATACCTACTGACATGCGCAAAATGCTGCCTTTGAAAAGGTATTGAGCAATACAATTGTTTCAAAATTTCTAGAAGGAACAGTGACAAGAGAACTTTTTTCTCCACAATTTCCACAACAAAAATATATGCATACACACTATACAGTGCATGAGCTAAAGTCTGTCCTTCCAGAAGCATCAGACCTTCTGTATACAGGCTAAAGAGATATTTTGCATACACACACTTACATACACAGAATACTTCCAAGATTTATGGCATGTTTCATTTTGATTGCATACTATACATGCTTTCAATGAAAAGAAAGTGTATTTCATTTGTGTTGCATGGTTTTGGTGGTGGGGACAGGATACTGGGATTACCTTTGCGAGAAGCTGCTAGAAATTTCCCCCGTGTCCAATAGAGCCAATGCCAGCTGGCTCCAAGACAGACCTGCCACTGGTCAAGGCCGAGCCCGTCAGCGATGGTGGTAGCACCTCTCTGATAAAGTATTTAACAAAGGCAGGGGGTGGGGAGGAGGAACCCTGCACAACTGCAAAGAGAACAGTGATAAGAGAGAAATAACTCTGCAGACACCAATGTCAGTAAAGAAGGAAGAGAAGGAAGTCCTCAAGGCGTCAGAACAGAGATTCCTCTGCAGCCCGTGGTGAAGACCATAGTGAGGCAGGCTGTCCCCCTGCAACCCATGGGGGTCCACAGTGGAGCAGATATCCACCTGAAGTCTGTGGAGGACCCCACGTTGGAGCAGGTGGATGCATGAAGGAGGCTGTGGCTCTGTGGGAAGCCTGCACCGGAGCAGGCTCTGATTAGGACCTGTGGACCTGTAAAGAGAGGAGTCCATGCTGGAGCAGGTTTGTTGACAGGATTTGTGAGCCCATTTCTTCCTGAAGCAGTCTGGTCCTGAAGGAATGCATCCCATGGAAGGGACTCACGCTGGAGCAGTTTGTGGAAGACTGGAGCCTGTGGGAAGGGACCCCACACTGGTGCAAGGGAAGAGTGTGAGGAGTCCTGCCTCTGAGGAGGAAGGAGCAGCAGAGACACGGTGTGATGAACTTATTGCAACCTCCACACCCTGTCTCCCTGTGCTGCTAATGGAGAGAAGGTAGAGAATTTGAGAGTGAAGTTGAGCCTGGGAAGAAGAGAAAGGTGAGGGAAGGTGTTTTAAGATTTAGTTTTTATTTCTCCTTATCCTACTCTGAATTTGATTGGCAGTGATTTAAACTCATTTCCCCAAGTCAAGTCTGTTTTGCACATGATGGTAACTGGTGAGTGATCTCTTTCTGTCCTTACCTCAACCCACGAGCCTTTTGTTCTATTTTCTCTCCCCTGTCCATTGGTGGAGGGGAGTGATGAAGTGGATTTGATGAACAGCTGGCATCCAGCCAGCATCAAACCAAAAGAGAAATTAAGGTCTTCATAGCATGTACAGTATGCACAATATGTGTGTTGTGAAGAAAAATGGATTGGACTGTGGATAGCGCATTGGAGTTGGTGCATACACATGCTGGAAAGAAAATGCATTAGACTAAAAGAATGTTTCCTCCATGCTGAACATCTGGAAAAATAGATAGAAAGTCTTGGATTTTCTTTCTCCAAATTGTTGATGTATGAAGGGAGAGTAACACAAAGGCCTCAGACCCTGTCAATGCTGTTCAGCTGTAGGTTATGTAGAGCTGCTTAGATATATGAACTTTCTTCCTTTTAGCATAGTGTCTGTGTACCTGAGACTACTGAAACCAGCTAAAAAGTCTTAGACTGATGTCCAAGAAATAAAGCCACATCACCAGTTAGAATTCAGTCCTGGCCTCTGGCTGGATAGAAATATTTCTTCATCTCTTCAGCTGCACAAGAGCAGCTTTTAGCCATACATAAAGATCTGGATACATCCAGTTTTCAGTCTTTAAGAGAAAAGATTCTTCTCTATCCCGTTGAAAGATAAACAATTTCCAAATGAAAACAGCATTATTAAAGGTGCACACTCTTCTTCCTAACATGGGCACAAATCAGGTCAGGTATTTCCAACAGTCTTCACTTCTGGGCATTACAGCTTTTAGGATACATGTTCCCATCCCTCACATTCTCACTCTCTATATGAAACATATCAAAACTAAATTAAAGAGCCTGCAATTTATATTCATGATATAGGAGGTGACCTTTTCACTCAGGAGTGGTATAGTCATGTGGAGTGGCTAATGAGAGAACCCCTACTGAGAATGGATAAATTTCAAACCTTCTGAATAATTATTAGCCATTTTATTGTATTTATAAACTTCCCTCATTTCAAACTGTCTCTTGATTTATAAAGCCATCTTACTCTTGTAAGGGATAATGGTAATCTCAACCAGTGTCAAAGATTGATGAATCATCCATGTAGGGGCTTCTCTTCCGGGTACCGAATGCCAGAGAAACTCAGCGAAGAGTGAAAAACAGAACTATAGGGAAAAAGAGAGGACAGAGGAGGATGAAAGATGACTGCGAAGGAATGAGGGAGGGAACATCTGTACTGCACTTCACTGATGATAATCTTTGCACAGTTTATGACACAAAGGCAGTGGGAACAGTGAGGTAGTCATTTTGCTTGCCTGTCATCTGCAGAGAGTATTTCAAATTGCAGGGTGAAATTCTAGCTTCATTGAAGTGAGTGACAAAACTCCTGTTGATTTAAATGAAGGCCAGGATTTCTATGGATTCCCAGATGAGGGGCAGCCAGGCAGGGTGGCAGCAGTGCTGTCTCTGTGACTGTGTCAGTTTTCATCAGGAGCTTAAAAGTTTTTCTTCGTCTCAGTTTCCAGAAACCTATGAGGGGTTTGAGCACCCCTTAATGTTGCAGATAATGTAGATACTTTCTCAAAAATAGTAAATGAAAAAAGTACAGTCTCAGAGGATCTGACCCTAGTTTGGAACAGCTGTACATAATAAACACTGTCCTTACAAACTAATGCACATCTGTATGCATGTTTTAAGTAATATTTCTTTTTTTTTTCCCTTTCCTTCAGCCTTAATTGGTGCAAGAAATGACCTCAAGAGCATGTGACAGCTTAAACATGTCATCAGTTATAGTCATCAAGCTAGAGAAAGTCCTCCTGTCATGACAACAAGAAATTTGGATCTCAGAAGCAGGAGGAGTTTTCCAAAAATGTCGGAGGTGCACAGTTATGAATTTCACTGAATAAATATTTCTCCTGATTAACAAACAACCCGTGGACACACAATCTGGGGAGGGCAGACTTGGCAGGCTGTAATGCAATGCACTTACAGAAGAAACCTTATTTGCAGGCCATGGCAGGGGGCAGGTTAAGTGAAGAATGACATTCACAAGAAGAAGTGGCTACTTGCCTCTGTCTAACCAAAGTATCAAATACACTATAAGAAAGAGAATCTGGAAGAACAAGAAGGAGAAGCTAAGAAACTGCAGAAATGAAAACCCAAAGACAGTTTTCCTATAGGCCACTAATATATTGCTGGGGAGGGGTGAAAGGGAGGAGGGAGGGGAACGGGAGTTTATTCATAACTGAAATACTAAGCTGGTAATGATACAGAGGGGTGATAATTCAATACGCTAATTTATTAACCCAACAAGGACCTCTGTTTGCTAAACAGCTTCCTAGGGTGTAGATGTACTTCTCACCACCTTCAAAATATGAAGAGTTACCTAAGCAGTGACATTGACAAGCTACCCTGCACACACCTATTGCAGACACTACTGTAAAGCAGGGGGGACAGATGGTGTGGCAAGTCAGCTTAAAAGTAGACCAAATGACAAAAAAAAACGTTTTCTATAGGATGATAGGTAAGATAGGAGAAAGGGATGTTTGATGACAGTCTTTGCAACTGAGAAAACCTCTACGAGTTTCTTAAATTTTAATCAAACCAGAACAGACCTATTTGCAATTAAAGATAAAACATGACTTAAAGAGTATGATTTTCCTGTCGTACAGCCTGGAAATGATATGACTGAAAATTATTTTTATGTTTTATATTGGTAACCACAGTCAGCAGAAACTAAACAGAATATGTCCTATTTATGTAAGTATGCTACAATGGAAAAGTTAAAAGACAGCCTCAGAAATATGAGTGGATGGATCTTATGTAGCAATTTATAATTTGATTAAAGGAATAATTTCAACTAGACTGTAAGAATGTCTCTGTGTGTGTACTGTTATCATATTTACACATGCACAGACAAATATCTGTATGCATATTTGTATATGCACATATAAAAGATCCTAGTACTGCTTAAGCCAGTAACCAACTTCAGTGTGCCCACAATATATGAACACACAAATAGACACCTATGTACACACATGCACACGTATCCCTCCCAAGATATCTTGAGCATATGGTAACTACACAATATGTCATTTTTGTTGAACTCCACCAAGCAATGTGAAAGAAGTTGATAAAGCCTGATTTTATTTAATGGAGAAAACAGAAAACAGATAAAATCTGTGGTTAAAACCTTACTTCAACTATTGGAATTAATTATCCATAAGTGGATCAATAGAAAAGAACAAAAATATGGTCCACTAAGATGCTTATTGGATGCTGTTTCTGTTTTCGGACAATAGTGGCAATACATTGTAAGAGACAGGAAGTTTAAGTGAATATAAAGCTTGTGGACAGGTGAACTAAGATTATGCACTATACAAATATTTGCCATGACGTAATCGACTTTTCACTTTTCTTGATCTTTAGAAAATGAAAATGACTTCTGAAGAAACTAAATCTGAATCACAACAAATGATTTTCATTGTTTCAGACCGATTTGATTATCTGACTTAACTTCTTGCTTTCTAAGCTTGTCTTCCATGGACTTGGGGTCTGGTTTGTAACTTCTTAATTTCACACACTCATTTTTTATGTTCATGGACAACATCTTTTGCCTTGGATGTTTGTGCTGCATGTATGACTATGCTGTGTTTTGGAGATGGGAGCTGTTTGGCTTAAGGGAAAGAAGCCTTTTAAACTGAGTGAATATTCATTAAAAAAATGTTCTCTTACCTAGTCATCTATGGGCAAGGTCAAAATGGTCCCCATATGTGCCAGAAAATTATTGGTTCTAATCAGCACACTGCAACATAATGACAATGCTTAACTGTATTTTTATCAACATTGCGTTTTTCCTCTTTTTTTGTCTTCGTGTGAATCAGTTTGTTACTGCAGAATTGCAAAGAAAAATCTCCAAGATTTTCTCATAAATGTTTTGGGAAAACTAGTAATTAGTATCACCTGAACTGGTTTTCTGTAAATCCAGTAGTAGGCAGAAAATATTTTGTTGAGATTCTTTAATAAGTGAAATTACCTCTACTAAAAATTATTGGCAACTTGGCCTTTTTTTTTATTCCACTCCTTTAGCAGTCTTTAAATTACTGTGTCAGATCTAAGTTAAACACACAGCTGAAGACATAAGTCACATTATGTAAGACAAAGCAAAGATCAGAGAACATCAAGAAGGAACATCTTTCTAGTCCTGCTGTACGGTCTGGATATTAGATGCTCTGTTCCTCCCACACATACATTTAATATTCTCTGTTCATGATTCAATAACAATGAATAGCAGATATTGTTTTTAAATATGTACATGATATTTCATTTATAGTACCAACAACATGTGAATGAGGGTGGTAAAGGATGGCAATCAAGATGTATATTGTTAATAAAGTTGTTATAGCTAAACTTGATTAGTTCTTTATGGAACTTATTCAAACACCTGAAGTTTTTGATGTCCAGTGAACATCCGTCTTTATACATTATTAAATATGTTAATTTGGTACCTACCTAACATTAGCTACCCAGATGTACAATATCCATACTATTATTCAATATGATTAAAATAAATTTACATTTTAAAAAATTCTCGAATTGCATGGGCAAACATCCCGAAGGGCAAATAACATTATAGATTTAAGATTAATTGTATAACCTTGATTTGGTATCTCTTGCAGGTGTGCTGTGATGCAGCCTTAATTTAAACTGACACTATTTCTATCCTCCTCCTTTCCTGTTTCACTCCATATATGGACATTATAGTAGAAAAAGTAGAACTTAATGCCAAACATTTACTATCAGTGCTTACTACAACACTTGTACAAACCATTGCTATTGGTAACAGGTTAAGACCAAAAAATCAACATCTTGATTTCTGTTCCCTTCCTCACATATTGAATGACCTTGTGGAAGTCATTTAATTCTATTGTGCTGTGATTTCCCCATCTTTCAAGTAAAAGAGTAGTACAGGTCATTAATATTTTTAAGTACTTCAAAATCCTCATACTAAAGGAATCACAGAAGTGAAGAGATTTATTACTCTTTTTGATGGAACAGCTGAAAGTCAAAACCCATAAGCTGTCCCTACATGGTGGTTATTAATCCATGACTCTAGCAAAGAGGCAAAAGCTCCTATAGTAAGGATGTGAGCAGCACAACTGGACTTCACCCCTCTTCAACCCAGTAAAATATCTGCGTCTCACTTCACATGACCTGAATCAGGCCATCAAAGTTAAGTAAAATCAGGTAAACGTGCAAAGAATGCTTGTCTTATGTGGATCAGGACTGTACTTCACAGCTACCCAAATGACCCAAAGGCCCATCTGGAGGCAGTAAGAGGTCTAAGCACATTCCAAGTAAGGGGTGCCAAGACTCCTGTGAGAAAACAGCTCAAAATTCTTCCAGAAGAGATAGTGCGGATTCAACTCTAAGAGTTAGACTGAACAAAAACCAAATTGTTCTTTTTTAACATCTTAATTTAGCAAAGCTCCTTAGTTTTAATTAGAGCTAGATATGCTTAGACTTCAGGGGGTGGGGGAGCGGAAGGAGAAGTCTTATTAAAATAAGTTTGCCAGGCTCCTAAGAGAGGATCCTCAGGCATATGTCATTCAAGTCAACGGGAAAAAAGGGAAATGAAGCAGTCAACAGAGCTGCCGTGGAACATGTTCATTTGGATGAGTCTAAGGACTTGTCTGCACTGCAGTGGTGCAGCCCCCTGGACCTGCTTCAGCCTCACAAACCTGAAGAGTGGAGCACCTGGGGGACAGTCAGATCTGTGGGGTGTCTACTGCCCATTTTGGATATGTTCCTGCCTAGTTCAGCAGAATCTGTGCAAAACAAGACTAGAATCAGACCTGCCACATTTCACAAACAAAACAAAACAAAAAAAACCGAACAAACAAAAAAAAAGAGTGCCATTTCAGATAGCAGATGAACACCCTTTGCCTTGGACAATAGAGCAGGGATGTTGTGCCCTCCTTTTCCAGCTCTAGCACTGGAGACAGTCCTGCATGATACCACATAACATCTCCTCCTCCATATGAACACCCACTTACTGCAATAGACTGAAAATACTCTCAGCTCTCACTCCCCCACTTTGTGCTGGTTAACTATATGGAGGGCTCTGAATATATCTTCTCCTTAGCACTGGGGCCAGGGTAGGAGAAGCACATCAAACCTCTTTTCTTTTTATTCCCACTACCACATTTTCTCTCGCTCTATTCAGACATGCCTTGCAACTCACCATGCCAAACGGGCACATGATGTTAGTGGAGCAGCCAGGTGAGCTTGCTAGCTCCTTTTCCAGAGATCATGGCTGCTCTCATTATGTGTTGCTGCAGCTGGCAGGAAATAGGACATAAATTATAAGAATGTATAAGATAGACTTGAGACTCCTCTATAGAAAATACTGCAAGGTACCTGAGAGGTTTAGTAGCTTACACTGTTATTTTTATGACAGCATAGTAAATATCTTCAAATATCGTCCTCGTCCCATACTGCCACTTGCCCAGCCACCATCAGTATTATTGCTTGCCTGACAAAGACTTGGGGGGAGCAAGGGAGGAGAAACTAGGGCAAGGTAGAAGAGCTGTGTGAGAGAAGGGAAGGCGATACCCAATACCCATAAAAAATTTGTTTTTAATTCCCTGGCTATCACAGATAGTGGCTGCTGCTAGCATTTAAGATAAGATTAGTTGGTGGTGTGCTATCAGCACCTCCACATTTTCCCTGCAGGGACTCCTTCTGACAGGCTGAAGCTGGAGGCATGTCTGAGGATTAACACGAGCTAATGATTATACACTAAAGCTTTGGAACTGTCGGACTAATAGGATTAAGCAATACCAGATGCAGGTCCCCGTTCAGGTTAAAAATGCACTTTTTACATTACAAAGTCAGACAGATCCCTTTGAACATGCAATGAATATGGATGTTTTCAATTATCACAGTCTTCCAGGGCTATACGATATGGTAAATTAATCCCTTTAGAACATCGGAAACAGGACAAAATAGCCTTCTTGAAGCTGAAATCCCTCGTTTTAGATTTTCTTTCATGGGGATAAGCAGTGGTGCACCACACATAATTAATCTTATTACAAACAGAGAGAAAAGAAAAATATATATATAAAAAAAAGATGGCCAAAAAAATTGTTTAAATATTTGAGAAACTAAGGGGAGGGGAGGTGGGAAAACTTTTAAATCAACATCTCTTAATTAATTTCCACAACAGTGAAAAACGTGGAGATATTGTTCAGCAAATGAGACTATTTTCCTGTCCTTCAGGCATCAGCAAAACACAATAAATAATGAAATTAAACAAAGTCTTTTAGGAAACAAACAATAGAAATATGTTCTTTAGCAAAACAAAAGGTTTTAGAACAGATTTAGTTCTGCTTTGAAGGGTTCAACCTCAGTGAGTCTGGTCAGTAGAGTGTCAGTAGAAGTGTAAGAATTTGGACCCTTCAAATTTCACAGAATCACAGAATCACAAAATCACAAAATCACATGGGTTGGAAGGGACCTCTGGAGATCATCAATTTCTGTATAACAAGGTTATAATTTTTGGGAGGAAAGGAGTAAAGAGGAAAAAATAGCTTTGAGGAAAAGGGCAAAGGTACCCTATTCAGCTTGATCAGGGCCCTGGCCTCTTCCAACTTGAATCTTGAGAGAAAACATGGAGGTAGTGTGATTTGGCAGTCAAAAGTAGCAGGAGGGAAACCTTGAAATGCTTGCTGGTGCAGTGAGGATGAGCACCCAGAGCTTCAGTGGCTTCTGTTAAAAAAAGAATGAACTCTAGCTCCTCTATTTTATTTGAAATTATTTCCAGACTCAAATCTGCATAAGAAACACCAAAGAAAGAGGGTCTTTTGTAAAATCCAAATGGAGATCTACGGCTCTTTAAATTTGATCATCTTGATGCTTGCATGGGACTTGTCTTCCACTGATGATCAGCAGCATGCAGAATACTCCAAGGTTGAGTTTAGACTTCGTCACAGGTTAATGCCACTTAACTTACAGGATCATTGGTTCTCACTTCAGAAATCAATCAACCACTCTGACTTTCATTAAAGCTAGAAGTGATGCCATGGCTCTTTTTCTTTTGTCGTATCAACTAAGTGCATGAAGAGGGTTGGAAAACAGTGTTCAAGAACAGGACTGGAAGCATAACACCCATCAACACGATTCATGGTGACTTTGGGAAAGAATAGAAATAAGAAAGTTGGAGCAGATTGCTTTTGGAAGCACACATCAGACATGTTGAAAACTACAAGCAAAACCTGGACAACAGCTGGAATTTACAAAGAGAATAAATGCTTTAAATTCAACGACCATCTTATGTAAATCATGTAAATTCACTCTCAAAATTTAATGTGCTTTATTTCTGACCAAAAAAAAAAAAAAGGAAATTACGAAGAAGTTACTTTGTATTCTACTTTATTTTCATTTTATTTGGTAATTTATGGAAACAGATAATTCAATGCATACAGCTAGTCAAAAAAGATATGTACTGTAAAAGCCTCAAACAAAAGGTGAAACTGAGGAAAAAGAAAGATTTTCCCCATATTTAGCTGACACTGCAGCGTACTGCTTGGTTTGAAAACTACAATGTGAGAACATGTTTGCTAAGGGACAGACCTATTAACCTTGTTCAGGGTGAGAATGTGACAATCTGATTTTTTCAATAGTTTCCCCTCCCATAGTCAAATGCAGGCCATTTCTGCATAGGTACCCAGGAACATGTTTATATCAAAAAAAAAAGAGGAAAAAAAAATGTCTAAATATGACCACTATTCTTATTTTCAAGTACTTACTTCCCAGACTGTGACTTATTTCTCCTATTCTAAACCAAGCTTAATCTTCCTCATCATCCTCACAATCCTCATGTGGAGAGTTGAGAGGAATGTACTATCTAAGTACAAAAAACATTAGAACATGAGCATCAGCATTTTAATCACTATAACTAAATGTATGAAATAGTCTCCATGTTTATCTCTCTATAATAAACTACTATTATGTAAATACAGGATGACATGATGACAAGAATTTCTTCTGGAGCTTTGGAAATGTTCCCTATATCCCAGGCATTTTCTCCATTTGAAACAGACTTAGGAATACAATTTATTTTCTCCATTCTACAATTAGAACTTCAGAAAAATGTGGCAAACTATAAGGACAAAGACTGTAGCCATCCAGTGCCATTAACAAGAGAAAAGAAGACTGTATTGTAACCAGACCCTTTCATTAAAAGTTTCGCCATCTCTCCATGTGTGCAGAGGTTACTGCTCTTCTGCAGCACTTATTGACAACGAAATGGCAGTTTGGAATATGGATTTGAAACACTCCTGTCTTCCTAAAAGACAACAGTTCAGTGGAAGGCTCTGCTCTTCTTCATCAGCTTCCTAAATGCATTTGGGGTCAGCTTAGTGTCAGCTATGATTCATCTTGGAAAGCTTTATCAGTTTACACTCAGAACAACAAAACCATGCTCCTGATCACAGTGACACCTAAGCTTAGTGACACCTTTCAGTCAGTTCTTTGTAAGAGAGGTGAACAAATTAAAAGTTTTGCCCTGTCCTCTTTTCTCAGTTTGAAGTTCTTATGGTCACTGTCAGAAATTATTTCTGCACTTTGCACTGGAGTTCTGGGACATTTTTCAGGACCATTTGGGGGGCCTTAATCTTATAGCAGGAAATTTGCTTCTAACAACATAACTAAACACAGAGATATATTTCATCTTCTTATCAGTTCAATAAAACTTTTTTTTTCCTTTTTGTCTTGATCTCTTTTGTGAAAACACTTCATATGTGCAGAAAAGATAATAAAGCAATACAACAGTACAAAAAGGTACACAATTTGTGGAAGAGATGAAGTAAAGTTTACAGCTACATCAAACAAAGACATAACCTGCCAAATTATCTCCAAGATAGCCCTTTTGGCAAAAACAGTTAGTCATATAAGTGACCGTGTTAAGTAAGGTACAACAGGGTCTGAAAATCAGGATAATATAATCATCTTTAATTTAATCAACTGTTATTTTTGTACATCATTTCAGTCTCAGCCTACTCTGATGGCTTCACTTCTTTAACTTTCATCTCTGTATAGCTAAAGCATTTCCCTTATGATATGTGTTTCCTGTACCTATAAAATTGTTCAGATTTGCTGAATCTCTATTAGGAAAGTTATAGGAATTAATCAATTCATAATTGTATCAAGTACAAAAAGTAGTCACATTAAGGAAATTGCATATTAATGATTAAGAAAGTTTAATTTTAATCTCACAAACATGAGATCACCACAACTCCAGAGAAATTGTAGAAATGAATGGAAAAATATTTGTACAGAAAATACACTAACAACTAAGATACAGTCCTGATTTTGAACAAGCAATTTATCTTACGAGATACAGACACAGCAAGCTCTTGAGAGCAAGTAGGTTTAGTGTGCAAAATAACCTTACGCATGATATTCTGAAAAAAAAAAAAAAGACATATTTGAATTTTTAGTGATCTATCACAACTGTATCTGTGTGGTTCAGTTGAGAGACTTACTGCTCCTCTTGGTTACAGTCATCATGTATTCATGAAATCTGATCTTCAGCTTTAGTGCAGGTTATTTAGTCTTTTCATTAAAATATTTTGTAAGTAAATTATGTTTAAGTGATGAGAATTAAGCACTGAAAATGCAGTGTTCCTGAGACAGAGAAACAAACTGTAAAAAAATTAAAATTAGATAAGAAATCCAGATTAGGATTCCAAACCCTAGATGCACAGAACAAGCACTTCTTTTCCATTAGGCTAAATGGACTCCCAACACCTTACCATGACTCTAAAATATAAAGGTGTTGTTTTGGCCCACCAGAGGGAGCCCATAATATTTCATGAATGCAAAAGGAACATACTGATAATTATGTAGAAAAAGAAAATGAAAGTTACAGGTATTGTGTATATATATCCACACATATATATATATATGTTTGTATTTACATGTTTGCTATGGATTTCCTAGCTTGCCTGAGATCCTACTGCTCATGTCAGAGCGTCATGAATACCAGGTCAGCAACAACTGCATTTCCATGAAATGACACCAGGGACAGATATGTACAACTGTATCTTTAGAAGAAAACAAGAGAGTTTGAACAGGAACCTGATTGATTTAGGGTTAATTTTGACCTTCCCAGAAATGGCATGGGATCTTAGCTAAATTCCAGGTTCCTTTGCCTTCTGAAAAGGTGCTATATTTACAAAAAAAAAAAAAAAAAGTCATCATGTATGTGTTTCTCATGTTTTATTCCCACTTTTTCTTTCACAAGAAAGACAGACCATCAATCTGCTGTAACAAAGCAGGACAAACCAGAACTGAGACTTGTATGAGCATGGGCAGAACCTAGCTAATATGTGTCCCCCTTACAGACAAGATGGGGAAAGAGTTTCAGTTGCTTCTTACCACCTCTATTAGGTGGCAAACAAGGAAGAGCCAGGACCACAGCAATGAAGTGCTATTTGTGACACCGTGTTAAATATTGGCTGAGAATTCTTGTTCTCCTCAGTTGCTCCTTGTAGCGTCACTGTCAAAACCTACACTTCCTCCCCAAATAATTTCTTGTCCTTGACTGTGTCTTAGTATTTTCCTTACCATTCTTTTACATATACAGAGGAGGCCAAGGACAAAACAGTTAGCATGAATAGGCACTAGTTTTGGATTTCTGTTTTTAGAGTTGTATTTTACTCTGCAATCAGTATGACTTCACTATTTCCAAAAGTAGCTTTTCTTACTTTCTGCCATCAATTAGTGAGAGAGATGTAAAAGTGCTCTAGCTTTTTAGTGATTTGCCAGACAAGAATTCCAACAGTTTTATATACCCAGCATTTCTTTATTAACATACTATCAGCTCTTTGTAATGCTGATACTGCTGTGTTTTGTAAAAAAGTTAGATTAAATATTGTATCAAGTAAAATTTCTAATCCCTGTGAAATACAGCCTTCCACTTTTCATCCACTAATGTATCACGGTCTTTACCATTTTACCATTTTCTGCCAACAAGCTCCACTTCAAATTGAGACGCCAGCTGTTAGGGTAAAAGGACATTCCAGTTTTAATGCCTATTCACTCCTCAGCTTCTTTTTTTTTTATTTTTTATATTAATGATATTAACATTAAATACAATTATTTTTTACTTCTTGTGGAACTGTGTAAAACATAAAAATATTTAAGAGAACTGTTATACTCGATTTTTTTTAAAGATTTCTTTGCCCTGTGTCTTTGAGTTTAATTTAGATGCATACTGAAATGAACAGTCATAAGAAAATTGGGAAAAAAATCCAAATTAAATTTGAAAATATTTACCAAAGAAAAATGTAGATCTTATATATGACACATTTATTAAATTGGATATAACAGTGACACTCATTCAATCAAACCACAAGTGATACCATATGTCCAACCAAACTAGCACAGCTTGAACATTGTCACAACCATTTGATAACAAAGACTCTCCCTGTATTGATTCATAGAGAAATAACGTCTTCTTAACTTTTTAAGCTTTTTTTATAGATTCACAAATAAAAAACAAGTCTCATAAACTATATTGCACTGAACTAAGTTCCAAAATCTAGCAAGCCATTTATTTGTGACTGATATATTTCACAAGAACAATTAATCTGCTGTAGAAAGAAAACTTCTTTTTTTTACCAGATGTGACAAAAGTGAACTAGATTAGAAAGTAAATGATCCTACTGCTTGCTATTGACTCCCTTGACCAGCAGGTCTGGCTAAGCCCAATTATCCTTTTCGACAAAAGACAGTGGACAAAAGATATCAATTGTATCTTTACAGGTTTATATATAATGTAGAAGAGTAGAAGAATTCAGGAAATTAAAACAGATTCAAATAATTAGTTGTTATAGTAAAATAAACTCTCAGAAGATATGTTCTGCACCAATTCGTCACAAGATTTAAATAACACTTCTTATTCCAAAATTATTCTCATTATCACAAATATCTGGTTTCTTATGCTAACAAATTTCAGGCCTCGCATGGTGCCTCATTGCCAGCACCACTTTTAGGCAGCATTAGATGTAGTGCACCATTAGCTAGTCGTCAAGTTTATTATTAAACAAATATGAAGCAGATGCAGCTCTCAAGGTGTGATTACTGTAAAACCCTTCAAATCCAAGCTCACTTACACAGTCTCCCTGTAGTTTTACTCAATTGATTTACTCCAACCTGTTTACCACTAAACCACTCATTTAATTTAACAATCCACTAAAGCCTCAGTTAAAATGCACTATGTGTCCCCTTCTTGGGCCTTAAATAATTACCCATGCCTACTATGTCCTCTAATCTCTTTCCTAATGAACATCTTTACCCCTTAATAATTTAAAAGGACATCAAGATGAGTCTTAATAAAAAAAAGAATGTTTTAAAAAGCAGAAACAATGAAAAATATTTAGATAGTGGAAAATGAACAGCTACTTTTCTGCTATCTGTCAGATTGCTCACTCTCAGTCATCAAAATTAAGAATGGAAAAAACAGGTGGCTTAGTGCCAGATCTAACAAAGAATGTCCTGCCACAACAAGTAATTTTTCCAGATTTGAGGATAGACTGCAAAAACTGGCTTACATGCTGCAGTGTTGAGCATCACAAAATTTTGTGTGAGGTGACTGACTCCCAGACAGGATCTAATGTAATTGACTAACAACTAGGCATCCCAGTTCAGTAGCTTAAAATGGGATTCATAATAGCCAGCACATTGACCTCATTATAGAGATCTTAACTGATCATGGCAGAGTGCATGCCTGGAGACCTTATACAGAGGCCTGATAGGAGTCATGCAGAGAAATAACTATTTCCTGGTAACGATTTGACTTAGGCTGCACAGTCTGTCAAGATAGAAGCAACTCAGGGTACATGCAGAGTGCACTTTTCTAGGCATTTCTGTAGGCATCTAGGGTATTCCTAAGGAAGAAGGAAGGTTTGGGGGTAAATTCTATGCATATGAACAAGCATTTCCAGGACAATAATTTGGCTATAAGTGCCATATTCTACGGACATGCAGGTTTAAATATTTACTTTTATGTTGCTGGGTTCTTTCTCTTTTCAGGCAGGACAGAGTTTGACAGACTAGAGAAAGGTCGATTTGGGTTTTAGCACATTTGCTCAACAATGGAAGTTCGTTTCTTACAATGTGTCCTGGAAAGTTTTGGGAAGTCCAGAACAGTCATTCTACAAAGAGTTTTGCTCCTCAGAAGGTCTCATTGACTCCTCCTTATCCTTTTCTTAAATTGAATTAATTCTTTGTGCATATTTCTAGGACCATCTTCCCAACTAAATTACCTCCCTTTTAATACCACATTATGACCAACTCTTGCAGCCTGTACAAGGAAAAGACTTACTGAATGTAAACACTGCTCTCTGGGGAATGTTCTTTAAAAGATGAACTATGAAGCACAAACAATTCTGCTTATCTTCACATTAGCTATCAGAGAAAGTCTAGTCCATGATAGGAGCAGACTGTTTTTCTAAAGGTACTGGGTAAAGAGCAGGACACAGATTTCCTACTCTTGAGTGAGACCTTTAAGCTGGAGAGAGGTCTTAAAAGATCAAGATGGCCTGACAGAAGTATGAACCATTTTAGTGACTATAGTACTTACTGCAGGCCATTTCAGGCAGTGTCATCCAAGTGGATTAGTGATCCTGGCAAGCTGGTATTTTCATCTGAAGCAGCTTTTTTCTTGAAACCGTCATTTGTTCTCAAAGCAGGAAAAACTGCACAATGATTCCTTTGCAGAAAAAAATTACAATTGTTGCACTGCCAGAAGAAGATTTCAAAATGTGACCCAGTGGATATTTCACAGGTCTTCTCATAAAGCTTCACAGTTTCATCTTTGCTTGGGTACTACATATTGCACACAGTAGCAGTGCTTTGTGTTTTTGAAACACCTAAATGTTGTGCAGAGTCATGTTTGCTGCAGGTACTGTCGGAGACAACATTAAGAAGATGGTGAAATACTAGCTTTGAAAAAACTCCAGGCAGCCCCGTAAGAGGTAGAACCATCTCTTTGGATCACCTCAGCTGGAACTACAACTTTGGGAGTCAAAAGCAGAAAGCTGCAAAGGCACCTGGAAGCCTGTTACATTAGTCTGTCTTGGGCCAGTGAGTCTTCTAGTCTTGAACCCCTTGCCTTTTTTGTAGAGGCAGGAATAGACAGAGCCAACTCAAGCACTCTTGAATTCTTACAAAAGTGACAAAGGTTATCCAATTCATACAATATGTTTGGAGTTCCAGAAAACTTCCGGCAAGGTCTTTCTCTAAAAGGTGTTTAAGAAGTCAAGCATTTGGAGGGCATGAGGGATAGTCCTCCAATGAATTTACGACTGGTTAAGTGATACTAAGAAAAGAGTAACAATATACAGTCAACATTCAGTATAGAGGAAGGCTACCAGGAAAGCATATCAGAAAGATCTTATCTAGGAACTGTGTCCATCGTATTCATAAATTATTGGGAAATAGCAATTTGAAAAAAGAATTCATAATAAAATACAACAGTTGATGGAAGGAAACAAAATTACTAAGGTTTGCATAAGAATTTCATAATAGAGACTGATAGGGGAAAAAAAAGATTAAATTAAGTGGTGCTAAATTAAAAATAAGGAACAAAGAGAAAATATGTCCTCTAAATTAAATCTTTTTGGAAGGAAAATGGATTTCAGAGCTACCATGGACAACTCTCTAAAATGCGTACCAGGAAAAAAAAAACAAAAACAAACCGCAAAACAACAGAATGCTAACAACTGTCAGGAAAAGAATAACAATTAAAACATGTGTGTATAAATCCTTGAGAAAACAGTTTCAGCTGTGACATCCCCATCTCAGCAGAGATGAAACAGAACTGCAAAAGACAGGAATGACAAGAAATGTGGTCAGGAGTATGGAATGGTTTCTACAAAGAGTAACCAAAGAGGCTGCTCAATCTAGGAAGGAGAAAACCAAGAATTTGACAGCTATCTATAAAATCATTAAAGGCATGAAGAAAGTGAATAGATATGGCTATACACCATTTCAAATACACACAACTTAGGAGGACCCAAATAAAATAAGCAGTTTTAAATAAAAGGAAGTACTTTTTTAACAAATCATAATTAAATTGGAGTAAACACTGAAACAATTAAATTCATAGACGAAGAGTGAAGGGAAAAAAAAAGTGTGAGAAACAACTTTGCAAACAACAAGGTCATTGAAGAAGGAGCAGGAGGTGGTGCTGCAAGCACTGGAGCAGAGATTCCCATGAAGCTTGTGGGAGAGACCACAGTGGAGTGAAGTTGAGACTGGAAAGAAGGAGGTGGAAGATGTTTTAAGTTTTGTCTTTGTTTCTTACCATCCAACTCTATTTGAATTGGTAATAAATTAAACTACTCTTCCCCAAGTTGAGTCTGTTTTGTCCATGACAGTAACTGCTAAATGATCTGCCTGTCTATCTCAATTCGTTATTTTTTCCACCTTACTTTCTCCCTTTCTCCACCCTGTTGGGGTGAGAGAGTCACTGAGTGGGTGCCTTGCAGCTGGCCAAAGTCTACTAAAAAACACCATCTAGGTTCAATTTTCAGCTCAAAGAAAAGTTCCTAAGTTGCAGATTTAGAGAAATCTGCATTATGACAATGGAAGGATCAGTCTCTATTTCCCTGGTTCCTTTTCTTTACCCATAAAAAACAACTACAAGTACATTAGTGAGGAATGGGAAAATGGGTTAGCTGAACATCTGGTGTAACTCAGTGAGACTATTAGCTAAAGACCTCATATCTCAGACTTACAATATATGAATTATAAAATTTGTGATGCTATTTTATGCAATTCAAAGTAGCAAACACCTCTGTCAGAACTTCTGGAGTTTGAGGGAGGTTTGAAAAATATGACAGATAATATCATGGGTGAGTACAGGCAATATGTTTGGCACCGACTGTCTGTGATGGAGACTAGGTGATAAAACATGATAGTCATGCAATAAACTGATGAACCGGTATATTATGTCCTCGCATCAGTCTTCTTATAGGAACAGAAACCCTACTCAGGCTCAGCTTTTTAACTGAAGGCATTTCGCCTCACATACCTGTGTTTCTGCATAGCATGGACCACCAAGGCACTATACAAGGAAGCGCTGCACTGCCACATTCAACTGGTCTGAGGACATAACATGGATCTGAGCATACAGTGACGGTAGCCAAGGGGTTGTCAAGCAAACTGTCTAGGTGAAATACAAAGAAATTCTCTCCTCTCTCTTAATAAAAAAGCATAAGAATTAAGTCACCTGACATTCATACATAGCTCTTCAATAACTCATCCATAACTTCCAAAGAAAGGGGAAAATAAATCAGTAAGGAAACAGATTTCAATGTCAAGAATTAAAAGGATAATTATAAACAATAGCAAGGTCTTTTTTAATTATGAAAAATACCATGACAGTATGCTTTTAAATTATATATAATGGAAAACAAGGTGAGTCACATAATCATACTCCTTTTGACACATAACAATCTTCATCAGCAATCTTCATCCTGCCCTCATGTCAAGACTGTATAAAGGGGGCAGGCTCCCTGAAGTTTATGAAAATGCGTCTAATCTAGTACACTGAAAATCCTCATGCACTCACTCACAAGAACTGCATCTTTTGAAACCACTCAACTTACTGTAGCACAGGTGCCAGCTAAGATACTAGAAAATATTCATTTAATATCTCTTAGTATATTTAACAAACTAGAAAACAAGTTTGAAGACCTCACAGATAGAATAGCTATGATAAAATCTAAAAGCTCTTCAGAATTTGTCAAATGTAACAAATGAGAAAGCTGATGTTCAGTGTGGTGGTGTTCTGACTAGTTATATATCCTGTAAAGGCAGCCAAAACCCCAAATCACTGGGGCTGAAGCCAGAGTATTAAATTTAGGTTTAGGGATTCGTTATTTGTCTGTTTGATTTTATTATTGTAACATTGTTACATATATTCCAATAAACATTCAAAATACATTTACTTTTATATGAATTTTTTCCCAAACCTAAGTCTGTGATATAGTAGTGGACATTTAAAATTTGATTTGGATTTTTTGTTGCTTTTAGATTCTTCTTCTAAACACATAGTGTATCCCAAGATCTCAGATCTAAAAATGGAATTTCCTGAGGAACTTAAGATTCCAAAGCTAATATATGTAATAAATTACCACTACTTGTTCGCAACGTGCACAGGAAATCAGTGGAATATAGAAGAAGGAAATCAGTGGAATATGACAGAAGTGTAAACTGAACTAGGTTGCTTACAATTTTCAGGAACACTATATATTATGCCAAAGTAGTGGGATAATAGCATTTTATTTTTTAGGATACAACCCAGATGACTGACATTTTCATAGGTGAATGTCCCAAGAAAAGGCAACCACTTACACTTTCCTACCATCATTCCACCTGAGCAACTGAGGACAACTAGAAAAAGCTCTTACATGCTCCTTAAAGGATCTGGTTTGTAATTTCATCTACTTTAGATCAGGCTTCAGGTCCTAGCCACACAGTAAAGGTAGAGCCCATGAGCAGCACAGGTGTAATGGTGATAACCTTACTCCACAACATGCTTAGAATTTCTGATTATTGTGTGTTTTAATGGAGAGAGAGATTAAATTAACGATTAACTAAATGAAGGGTATTTTTATTCTGTTCCTATTTTTTTTTTTGCTGTAGCATTCATGCTAAAAGAAAAAATAAAATATTTCCCTCATAACAGAGGTAACTACACGAAATAAGCAAGAACAGTAAATGAAGTTACTTATCCAGATATAAAATGTGTCTTTGGGCGAAAAGAAAGGGAGAAGTAAAGGGCAAAATCAAACTTACAAAGTCTTTTAAAAAGAATATTACTAAGGGCAGATCCTGTTTTATTCAGAACCATATCAGTATCAGTGTCACAGAAACCATTGCAAACCTTAAAGGAGAAAACACTATCAATGTAAGAAGAAACATTAAGCAAATGAATGTCACAAGGTGAAAGGCAACGGACTCCAGAAAGTCATGGTGCTAGAAAGAAATTCCACCTATACCTTCTGACTGGATTGTGGTTTTATCAGCTTGCCAGAATTTGTTCAGAAACATAAAATTTTATAAGATAGGATATTTCTTGTTGCTGGTAAAGGGAATC
The DNA here is from genome assembly GCA_002844005.1 of Limosa lapponica baueri. Classification (NCBI taxonomy): domain Eukaryota; kingdom Metazoa; phylum Chordata; class Aves; order Charadriiformes; family Scolopacidae; genus Limosa; species Limosa lapponica. Next base: position 101,036 of record KZ506090.1, on the reverse strand, counting down.
ATGTTCAGAGAACTGGATGTATCCCAAAGTTGACAGTGACTTCACAACAAGTTCATGAGATCAGTGGTATAAACAGCAGTGAGCAGTTTCTCCACAAATGAGAAAAGTTATTTGTCAAAGGGAAAATATGGCCAGCCTCCATGACCTATAACTTCTGGAACTTAAAAAACTAAATTTTGAAAAAGATTTTCCTAGAAAAGGTCATATATGTGTCAGTGTCTTTTTTTAAAGTCTAAAATCCTGTTCAACATCTTTTATCTCCTCCTTCTGGAAGCCTATTTTACAAACACTATCCTCACCTTCCTTCCTTTCTTCATCCTTACCCCACCTACTACAACTATGGTGGCATTCCAAACACAGCAATCAAACTCCCAGATGAGTCAGATTTGCTTATTTTTTTGTACTCACATATGTAAAAGAAATTATGTCAACTCTGTTCTCATAAATTGTTAATGTCAAGAGATGCAATTTAAAATTCTGCTCTTTATTTTTTTTTCTATGATGCCAGAGGGGGCCTTGGGGGTTTTTGGTTTTTGTTTTTCTCCTACAGCTTACAAAACATTCTAAACACTAAGATATAATAATTTCTCACCCTGTAGCTATTAAGAAACATCATTCTGGCTTAGTATTACAGCACTTATTTCTATCTTTTAGATAGGGAAAAAAATAAAGCTATATTCTGACCACAAGCAATTCTCAGAATTGCCAGGTTGCATTTCAGAGTAAAACCATGCATCCTAATGCTGGAAATATTGTGTTGGTTTTTATTATTACTGTTATTTAATGTATTAAGTTGACAGAATTTTACAGTGTCTAAATAATTTAGGATCCTAAATCCTACTTTCAAAATCACTTTGAGCTTAGTCCTACAGGGAGATTTAAGCATGCAATAGGGGTTTAGCCCACTGTGTATCTATTGACATAAAAATCACAAAAGATAAAAGTACACTTAATTTTCTTAACTGGGTATTTGAGATATAAATGAAGCTATGGAAAAACATATGGTTATTCAGGGAGTAGAATTAAGAATGTGAAATCTAAAAGATTATGCCATTGATTTAAACAGGATATAGAGTGTGCTGAAATATGTTCTATTTTGGAGACTGTCCAGTTTTGAATGTTTCAGAGAAAGAAGAATAGTTCATTTTCAGCAGACATGGAATAATTTGTATCAATACTATATGTCCTAGTCTCTTTAGCTAGGTATGCTCTTACAGCCTGCAGAATGCAGTTTTAATACCTCCCAAAATGTTCGTCTGCAGTGATTATTAGAATTCTGAGCATTTCTATTGCCCTGTAACTTCCAAATCCTTTTTAGACGTATATAAAATTATTGGCCATGTGGATGTTTTGTAGACCACTGCATTAACAAATATACATTAATATTTTTAACTGGCAATTTATTTTTTTTTATTCATTGAATTATCTCTTGTTCTTGAGCTATGCAGTAGGGAACTGAATGTCCACTGCTATTTCTTCTCTAATATTTACTTTTTATTTTCACTTTTTATCCCATTCTTCTTCTTCATTTCCTTTTTAACATTTAGAAAACCACCTTTTTCAGCTTCTTTAAAGTGTTTTTCAACTCAGTGAACAGAATCTTCTTCATAATAATTTCCTTCATTTTCACTGAACATTTTTAACTTTTGCAAAGTCCTTTTTGAGATGTGGTGACCCATATTGCTAGAAAATTGGAATTTTTAGTTGAGGGTGCTACTGCTAATTTTCTACAGTAGTAACATGCTATCTATATCATTACCCTTATGGGACTTAAAAGTAAAGACAGAAGATGGGTAGCAAGCGAAGATTTCTCAATGGGTTAACTTAGCATGATCAGATAGCTCTGAAGTTTCTCACAGTGCTTAGGAACACCAAAATAATTCCTATGACTTGTAACTGTGCTATTTCATTAATCACATTCCCTTCTGACTGTATATGGGCTTAAAACATTACATAGAAGCTCAGTACGGAATCCCAAGGTGCTGTGCTATCAACCCGTACTGTTGATTTAATCTCACTCTTCGCTTGCTTTCTTTTGGCTGATATTTATCTATCATAGAATCATAGAATGCTTAGAGTTGGAAGGGACTTTAAAGATCATTTAGTTCCAACTATGTTCCCTGCCATGAGGAGGGACACCTTCCACTACACCAGGTTGCCCAAAACACCATCCAGCCTGGCCTTGAACACCTCCAGGGATGGAGCATCCACTATTTCTCTGGGCAACTTGTTCCAGTGTCTCACCACCCTTACAGTGAAGAATTTCTTCCTAATATCTCATCTAGATCTCCCCTTCTTCAGCTTAAGACCATTACCCCTCGTTCTGTTACTACAGTCCCCATCTTTCCTGTAGGCCCCGCTTCAATACTGAAGGGCTGCTATAAGGTCTACCCAGAGCCTTCTCTTCTCCAGGCTGAACAGCCCCAGATGTCTCAGCCTGCCTTCTTAGGAGAGGTGCTCCACCCCCTGATCATATTTGTGACCCTCCGCTGCACCCGTTCCAACAGGTTTTTCTTCTCTTGCGGGGCCCAGAGCTGGACGCAGGACTCCAAGTGGGATCTCACCAGAGTGGAGTAAAGGGGAAGAATGACTGCCTCAACCTGCTGGCCACACTGCTTTTGTTGAAGCCCAGAATGCATTAGGCTTTGTGGGCTATGAGCATGCATTGTCGGCTCATGTTTAGCTTCTCATTTGACAACACCCCAAAGTCCTTCTCCTTGGGAATGTTACATTGTTTTTCAAACTGTAACTATTTAATTTCGATAACAGCTCCTTTATATGATCTCTTTTTATGGTTTGAGGAACCCACACCAAATTATTGACATTTAGACAATTATTCTATCACCCAACGAACCCTCCCCACTTGGAAATCAGGAAAAAACAAGGAAATCTGAGGGTTGAAATACAAACAGATTTAATAAAATACTACTAAATAATTAACATTACTAATACTAAAGAAACAATATTGATCCTGACACCGGTATAAAATATACAAGGATTATACTCAGTCAATTGTATCATTAGGAAGCTGTGCACTCCCAGCAGCGAACAGCAAATGTCAAACACCACAAGTGCTACGGCTTTGGGAGGAAGAGAAGGTCTCTGGCATCAGGCAGCAGATCAAGAAGTTCTTAGGATCACAGCCATCAAGGAAGAGAGAGAACTTATCAGCAAACTTCCTACTTTATATTGAATGTGGTATATATTGTATGAAATAATCCTGTTGGCCAACGTGGGTCAAGTTCCCAAGTCTCGCTCCTCCTCATTGCTGCACCTGGTTAACTCAAAAATACTGAGACCTTGAAACCCACATACCTTATCTGGCTATAAAGTAAATATTTTAATAAATTCAGACACCACAGTCTTCTAAAAATACTGTTTTCCCAAGCATTAGAAGAAAAATTAGTCCTCCAAACAAAGCTCAGCTCCATTCCATGACTTTCCTGCAGTACTAACTTTCCATTTGCTGTGCAGTCAGCTCTTTAGTTAATACAAATATTGGTTCAGGATTTGAGAGCAGATAAGGCTGATGTTGGAGAACAGTGCATGAAGGAAGCACACAGATATCCCAGAGATGTTTTGGTTTGTGAATAATGATGATAATGATAATTAATAATTATTCTGTGCCATTGGAGAATTCTACTAATTGATAATCTCCTGCTTTAAAAGTCCCAATATTTTATTTCTGCATATTGCTAACTACCAAGTAGAATGCTAATGGAAATGTGGACAACTGATATTTTAATAACCATAACTGTTATCACACAAACTCTTATATAGCTAACCTTTAATTACAATACTATATGTAAAAAACTGGTTGCAGTCAAAAACATTATTTATGGTGGGAATTATTTCTTAGTATAAAACCTTCTAACATTTCAAAATTAATAGATATAACATTTTCTCTTGAACAAGAATTAAAATCCTTGGGATTTTGAGATGGTTAGGGCTGTATTAAAGCAAGAAGTAGGGTTAGTACTGCACGAGTGAAAGAGAAAGGTAGTACCTTATTACATTTACAGAAGTACACAGTCCAGTAATCAAGTAACCAGCTAGTCTTATTGCATGATTTAATAGCAATAGCTATTAATATAATAAATGCTTTTGAAAATTTTACTCAAGTAATTTGTTAAGTCAATTTCCTACTCAATTTCACTTAGGATCAGGTCTTCAAATAAAGATCACGTATCAGGATGTGAAAGTCCTTTTGTCTTGTCTGCCTTACGACTAGCTGCATGAAACTGAAGCATCCCATGCAGTCATTTTTGCAGAGATAGTTATCTTCACTGGTGTATTTAAACACAAGACCAAAGCCATGCATATTTACTTTTCTATCAATTTTAGGTAATTTCTAAAACAGGTAATATTTTTTTTTCCTTACTGCAGAGTGTTTAGGAATTAAAGAAAGATTTTTTTTTTTTTGCAAAGTTGTCAAGTACACTGGGTCTGTTACATAAATACTCCAGTAAGATTTCAGAGTCTGTATTTATTAAAGCTTTCTTGGCAACTTTTAAGTACTTGGTAGCAACTGCATGTGTCTTGTTTCTGAACCAGCACAGTTAGGAGTCTTTGCCAATCCTCGTAGCAACACATGGCTTGTTTTATAGGATGTTATTGATTAAAGGCCACTTACTAAGGTCTGTAATGAAACAGAAAGGAGTGAAAGTTAGGATAGAATTGGAAAACTAGAAAAACAAAAGTACCAGTGACCTCCTAATTGAAATTTAGGGTATAAGATATAGCTGTCAGGATAGATGGATAGAAATCTTGAAAATAGTGGCATCTTCACAAAGTAGCAATTTATGTAAGTCCCTAAAAATGCATGTGTGAGGTTTTAATTTTCCTGCTCTCCTCACTCATAGTGTCTCATTTTGAGACAGCTCTTTATTTTTACCCTGGAGATCATGCTGAAATAAACTGCCAAACATCCCTTACACCTCCATGCCATCTAATTATAGCCTGTAATACTCGAGAATGCTGACAGTGCTGAGCTATTGACTCTTGACACTCTCTAAAGCACTTAATTATCTTTTCACACAAGCCCCTTTCAGACCTGTCAACTTCTTTGTATTGTTTATGAAAAAAGTTGCATATTAAGATTTCAGCATTATGTACCTGAAGTCAAACTTGCACATACACATGGACCATTAAAAAGAGAATTTAATAAATGACAGGAGGAAAGATGAAAGAATTTGACCTGATAAGACTTCTCAAATAAGTAAAGGAAGAAAAAATTGGCCCTTTTCAAAGATTCCTGGGATAAATAGAAAGAATATGAGGCTTTTGATCAATTTTACTAAATAATAAAAGGAAAACAACCACCAACAGGTAAGTGCTTTGTATTATTTATTCTTATTCCATGAGATTCTAGACCTGGAACCTTGTCTCTTTCTAATAAAAACTGCGTTTAAGCATCCCAGGTGAAAAAAAAAAGGAAAAAGAAGCTAAATTTTTCAAGTTAAATTTTCCAAATCTCACATGTTCTCTGGAACCCTACCAACTACTACTAAAAGCTATAGAAAAATTCCTTAGTTGAATGAAATACTTGTGGGTAATATATTGTAAATTATATAAGTTATATAGGTGACTTCAAGCATTTTGGAAGCTTTTGTATCGAAATCTGTTGACATTATTTCTTAAATGTCATTGGGAAACAAGATGTCAATCATGATGTCTAAACTCATGTGAAACACTAATTTTCCCCATGAATTGTGGTCACTTACACTGTATTTAAAGTAAGACAGCCTTCAGCTACAAGGGCTTGATGACTAGATATGTGGAAGACAGATCTTGCGACACTTGTGATTCCCTAAAAAATCTGAAAATTTAAACTCATTCATTTAGCATTCATTTAGTGATTTAGCATGTTTCTACATGAATGTGTAGAACTGACTTTAAGTGTGTGTTGCCTTTGTATAGTATAGTATGTTATCTTGAGGAGAGTTACATGCATATCACATTTAGTAAGCCCTGTACCAACAAGCTAGTGAGTTAATTAGTCTAGTAGAGACAAGAGTCTGAGTCTGAACACCAAATATGTCTACAACACTTCTTAACTATCATTTGTTATCTTATAGTAAAATAATTTTGAATAGTCAGCATACTTGTAAAAAAGCAACTAGTTCAGGAGCATTTTCCAAATGACAAAACCAAAAATCTTCCTAAACAATCATATTTTTAGATACAGGGAGTTCTTTTGGAACATAAGCACTAATAAGGAATACAAAAACATAATTTTATGTTTAAAAAGAAGAAAAATCTGTGCCAATGATTCTGTAAGACATATTAATATTTTCTTAGGTATAAATGAACAACCTATCTATTGGAAATACAACATCCCTGGAGAAGCTTTGGCCTAGCATACCTTGCACACATCAGCTTCCTTTCTTTATCACAAGATTTACTAATCGTGCTAATTATGTATGTGTGAAATATTGTCTTATGACTGAATGTGGGGCACTTAAAAGTTGGCATTGAGAAGATTAACAGAAATAGCAGCTGCATACCTCACATGTAGGAGGTGTCAGGGCAGCAAGGTTATCCTGTGGTAGCGAAGTGACTAAATGTGTGTGCAGACAATGAGGGGGTTAAGCAAATTAGGATTTTTGCTATGTGACACCAAATAGTACATCCTAAACAGGAAGAGGTGGAGAACATTAGCTGATAGGGTTTGTATGGGTTTTTTTACACGGGCTTAAATTCTGTATGTGCCAAGTGACCCCTTCTTTTAAGTACATTTGGAAAGCAAGCTACACAAAAATAAGTTCTTACTTTCAAATACTGATCCCTGGAAAGGCAGAAACCAATTAACTTGAAACTTCAGTGTAACTATTTCTAAACCAAATGCTTCTCCATGTGCTTCATGCTCCTCAATTTATTTGCACTAAACATGAGGCAAAAAGACAGATAAGGATATAGGAAGTAATTTTATTAGCAGATCCAATTATACAACAAAACAGAATACGATGTCCACAGCACCATCAGTAATTACAGTTTCTGCCTTTATAGGTATGTTAATTATGTTTTGATGTCATGATTTAATGGAGTCAGGTGTGCTCCATAAAGTTTACTCCATCTCTACATCTCACAGCTGCCTTATTCTTGAACATGAGCTCTAACGGAAGCTTTCTGTCTTTCCAGCCTACTTTTCGCTCAGGTTTTCTGCACTTCTTAAACTGCTTTGGTGACTTGGAAGGCTACTCCTCTTACTGCTCTAATGATTGCTCTTTTGCACTGTTTCAGAGGTTTACTCTACTGCTCCAGTGACTTTTTTTCCACTTTAGCCTCACTACTGTGGCTTTACATTTTGCTCTAGCATCAGTGATTGCTTGAAACGTGTGCAGTAGCACACCACTGAACTATAAGATTTGCTTTACCTGGCTTGTCAGGCAGTGAGTGACATTTTGTCAATCAGAGGACTTGAATTTCTAGACGTTCCAGGTTATAATAAGGAGCAGACTGTACAGGGCATGGAGATGTGTATTATAAGGAATGGACATGCGCATTGCTTTCTTCAAACCTTTATCTTGTCCATCCAAAACGTGTTTACCTGCTCAAGCAAGTAGAGAAATTAAGAGGGAGAGAAGGGGTTGGGAAGGTTTCACCCAGTGTACCAGTAGAGGTTTTCTCTGCAAAAATTTCATTGTAGTGTAATTATATGGTTGCCAGAGTTCCTTATAATTAAATTATAAGATGTCTCTTATTTGTAGTCAAGTTGGGGGGGTGAGGGACGTGGGGGAGCGGGAAGCTCAGCTTTGTTTTATGGTTCGCTAGCCATTCACTAGGGTCTATATATCATAATTCAATTATAAGCAAGAACCACAGAATTACATATCACAAACATTTATTTTAGAGGGCTATACATTCTCCATAAATATTTGCTGTGGGTCAAATTTAGAATGTTCTATTTAATTATTTTTCTTCAGTAATTGCCACGTAAATTCATCCTGAATGTGAGCCTTAGGGAAAAAAGAAAATGGTTACCTTTTTTCCTGTATTTTGAAAAGACATTTAAGATATCTTTTCTCTATAATTAAATTATCCCCTTTTTACTTTTCCATACTTTGTAAGTCCCTCTAATCCTATTCATAGAGTAAGCTGAAAGAGCAGTTAGTGACAATGTTCTTCCTCTTTGAGAGAGAAGCAGATTGCATTTGAGGCTATTCCGGTTTTTAGTAGCCCAAATTAGACTTCTCAGTCTTCTGTGAAAGAACAAAAAGCTCTTTTCAACAGCATTTCACATAAAATGTGTTGATTTGCTTCTTACGGTCATTTCAAAACAAAAACTCTGAATGCAATAACTGTTCCCCAAGCCTGAAAAACTTGCTCTGCATTATAGCTATTTCAGTAAGAATCTTACTACGCATTTAGTAAAATGAAGGCAGAAGACGCAAATTCTCATCAGTATTTCTAATGTTAATTCATAAAGAAAAATACATTCTTAGGGACAAAAATCTCATCCTGTGCTGTGTAGCAGAAATGAGACAGAGGAGTAAGAATACGGAATGAAAATTGTCTGCACATCTGTGTAAGTATTACATAAGTTTAAGGGCAGAATTATATTAGAACAGCAACAACAAATCATCAGCTTCACCTGTTTTTCCTAAAATTTGAAAGACTCTCTCTCACTTACTTCTAAGTGATTTCTGTCATTATAGACAAAGTAAATAGACAGAAAAAGGACCACCTCGCCCTTACATCCAACTGAGATTTAACCAAAGCATTCACAAGGAAGCACTTGTCTTCCCTATGGTTGTCTACAAGCAGCACTTCATCCTACAGCATGCTTCTCTCACTTTTCTGCTTTCTGATCCCTTTTCTTCACAGCTGCAACCCGTCTGGTGTAGAACAAGAAACACCGCACTCTCGTCAATCTTAAAGCCTCAATGTGATCTGTATGTTATGAGATGTCCAGCTTTTTCATAGATTAACACACTGTCCTGTTTATAATCTCTGTTGTCTTCTGGTAGCCTCTTCAGATGTTCATACTTAAAAAAAAAACCCAAAAACAACAAAACACAAACAAACAAAAACAACCCCAAAAAGAACCCAAAGAAAAAACAACCATAACCAAATGTGTTGCCAAACTGGAAGGAATTAAAAGTACATGATAGGGATGAATTTAGGAACATCTGTCTCACAGTAAAAGACTAGAGAAACTCAATCATTTTAAGTTCATTTGAAGCAGAATTGACAATTCTGTTTTAAGTAATCAATGAGAAAAAATACTAATTTTTTCAAAAAACATAACTGCCAGAGGCATCATGTGGAACCTAAACCTACTATAAAGATAGCATTTCTATTGTGGAGGTAATTAAACAGCAGAATATTTTACATTCTCTGGCAGCTGATATCTTTATACTAAGCCTCGATGTCTCTTCTAAAAGTCATGCTCTGGTCCAACAGAAGATTATAAATTTGAAACAGAAAGCCCTTAAGAAAATCTACAATTTATCACTGTAGCATCTTCTGGCCTTGAAATCTATTACTTTACTTCCTGTCTACTTTCATTAATTATATCATGTTGCTATGCTTGGGACAGTTGAACAATACCTTTTATGAAAACATAATATTAACAATGTATTAGATGCATTACACATAGTTTGATATAACCATGGGGAAAAGGAAAGGAGTTAGCACAGTTTGAACAAATACCTCATAGAGCATAAACAGGATACCTTCAGGTATTATAATAGTTCACATGAAGTGAGTATGACAGTGTAGTGGAGTTTAGGAGAAATGACAGAGGGTATACATAGAGATGCTCGAAATATGTATTCAGACCATCTCATATTCATGGTTAATACACAGAGGCATGTAGCCCTCAGGAGTTTCAGCAGTACATTTATCCCACAAATAGAAGACACACGTCATGAGAAACTTTAGGTTTCCCAAATCAGGTTTCCTTTGACCACTGACAATGAGGACCTATTTTCACATAAATTTTAAAAAAGAGAAAAGATAAATCCCTTCATATTCTTACATGAACAGTAACTCCATATGTTCCTCTAATGTATTTGTATTTCTCTTCCTGGTATAACAGTCTTCCTTTGATTCCCTTAAGCATTCAAAACAGCGCAAGAAAAACAAACAAAAATGAATACTAAAAGAAAGAAGACAAAGACCAGACTCCAAGCGTGGGCTTGGTTTGCAGTTTAATGAACTTATGAAGAGGATAATTATCTATTTCATCTGGGATCTGTTGCTTTTATGTTATATTTAAATTAATTACATATGGAAATATTGGTACTCCAAGACACAACTACGATTTTCATAGAGCAAAGCTTAATAGAAACCCAAGCTTTATTAGTACAGACATAGGGACAAATATCTTGCAGCTTTTCCTCATTTTTACTCCAAATATTGGCCACAGAAAAGAAACATAATTCAGTTTGATCAGGCAAAAAAAAAAAGTCTTCTGGAAAGCTACTTGAGTGCCAAGTTCCAAAAACATACTTCACTCACTCATATAATATATTAAAACATGCAAAAAAAAGAATATATCATTCAAATTTTCTTTGCTTAAACAAATGAATATTAGTGTTATTTTCTACCTTACACTGCTTTTTTTTTTTTTTTTTCATTCTTTAGGAATGTATTTTGTCTAAACTTTGAATCAGTATCTACCATTGATGTGGCTACACCAGGGTAGAAAAATTTAAAATATTATAATAACAAAAGTAATTAAATCAAATTACAATCAAGGAAAGCTAGGATTTGTGAGGGAGATTCCTGTCCCAATTCCAAACAGAAAGGTTTGCATAAACCCACCTTTCTCTCTTTGAAATCGATTTTTCTTTAATAAAAGTGTGTATAAGATACTTTCCTTTTTACCTATTGTTACTCTTCGAATGAAGGACAACATTACAAGATATGGAAGTAGATTTCAAAAAATTGGAAGACAGGCATTTCCAATAAAAATGGAAGACAGATTACGACATGCATCAGGTGATATATTTAATACATAGTTTTGTGGCTATTGTTTTTGAAGATTAGGTTGGGGGGTGGTGTAAGCTTTAACAGGGTAGTCATGCATTCTGAATGTAAAAAAAGAACAACCAAAAATTGCCCCTGTCTTTGAGCTGATTGCTAATTGTAGAATTGACATAATTCAAGGTGAAATACCCCAAGATTGTTAACTGATTTTAATACCAGTATGTGTTAATTCTCTGAAAAGCCATGCTTCAAACGGAATTTACAAAAGAAGAGAACATTAGCATTCATATAGTATTTTTTTTTCCTTCTCTAGAAACAGGACATTCCAGAAATACTTCAGGAAAGGCCATTCTTGTCAAGAAATTCTTCTCTGTGCAAAAAGCTATCACTGCACTTTAATTAAGCCTTAAAAATAGACTGCAAGCACACAGAAGCACTGTGACCTGCTTTGTGCCAGCAAGTCAAATTCTTAAGTATGTGTGTGCACATATATGGTTTTTTAAGGGTTTGATTTTCCTTATTTTTTTATCTAATCAATCTCATTTTTTTGGAAGGAAAATGAACTCACCTTGTTTTCTAGAATTCTTTTCAGTCTTTTAACTAGGTAGTGACACCTCATAAATGTGTCTTTGATAGTACTACAAAAAGAGCAAAGTAAGTTTTAGGTTCAGTATGGACTAAGCAAGAATTCTTAGCATAGAGATATGAGAAAAGAATGAAATTATTGGATAGTGTTACATGCAATAGCAATTTTCAAGGGGATTAAATATATATGCTGATAACATGCAAGCAAGTGAAGATCATTGTTATCTATCTTTTCTGTCAGTATATATATGTTTATGTTACTGCAGTGAGACTCTGGTTGAAAAGCTGAGAGGAGAAGTGTATTAACTGGAGAGGATGCTTACTATTCTATGATATACTGGGATATTTTGGCATTTTCAGTTAGGCTAATACTTTATAGTAAATACTCGTTTGTTATTTCTCTCCTTGCTCCAAAATCGATATTTTGAAAAATTCCATGCTTGTGCATCAAAATAAGGTCTTCAAAGGGTTGAGAACAAACAAAGCAAGATATTCCTAAAATCTCACCATTTATTTAAGATATAAAAAAATTTCCAAAAATTACCTCATTTTCCAAAAATTACCTCAAATTTTGAGGTCTATTCTTAACAAAATATTCTCAACATAGTAAATGCAATAAATTGGAAGGTAGAATGTTATGAATACCATTGTAGTTTCTATTAAAAGTTACAACTCACATAGTCTTTTTAATACCATGACCCATCAAAAACAAATGAAAACCTCTATACATAAATAATTTTGTAACAAACCACCACAAATGTGACAATTTAGCACCATCTGCCATTGCAACCATTTTACATTAAATATGAAATATGCATTGCCTTAAAATGCTGTATTTAAGTTCAAACACTTCAGAAATATAAACCCATAGATTGTAAAGCCATCTTGTATGGTCACTTTCTACACAAGAACTAAGAACTACATTCACCGGCAGCGCTTTTTCTCATAATATACATAGCACAATATGATGAAATATATGCCATACAGAATAAGATGATTTTTCACATAGTGCTTTTTTACTTACATTTATTGCTGTAGTATATATTAATATACAATACTATAAGAATCAGTTTCACTTTATTCTAGTTGGAATAAAAAGGAAGAACATTTTTTAATCAGAAATTTTGCAACACTGGTTTAAACTGCTGCAGCAAATTGGTATTACCTTTAAGAAGGTCTGATTCTTATTTATGGCATTAGTAATCAGCTAGCATTTCATAATTTCAAATTAAACATATACATAGTAACCCAATATAAGTAAATCTCTTCAACAACTTTGAGATGAATTGCTATAACTTCACTGACCTGAAGTAGTTACATCATCTTGCACTTGAGGAGCTGTCCGTTTCTTTTTTCAAAATATGAAACTGAAATGTTTTGCATGTTTCACTTTGCCATCTTGCACACTCAGATGACAAAGACTTTCTTTCTCTTCACCAAGCAATGATAATCCACAGCTAATATTAATTTTGGCTTATGCATTTGAAAGTACGTATTTGCTGTGTGAGCATTTGATTACAACTACTGTCAACCAAAAAATATTTTTTTAAAATATTTGCCACAGAATACCATGACCGCTTTGCTCAACTATGCCTTCCACCCTATTGTTCCCAAAAGCCATGTTGTCTCCAGTTTTTATGGCCCTGTTGCCTTTAAAGCACAAAGAGGCACAAAATACTCTGATACTACTCCTACTTCTCCATCTATGTTCAGTGGATATATACTGCTACTATGAGAAATTTGCTGCTTTATTTCAAAGTGCAAGCCATGAATTAAATGGTTCCTGAAAATGGTGATCCATAAGCAGAACATACAATAGGCTGGCTTTTGGTATGTAATTTATGCTCACTTGTTCCAAATGACCTTTGTAACTCAATCATTCTGCCACTCATGAATTATGGAGTCATTAAAGCTTAGGTAAATAAAATACTTTACATGCTACGGTTATATATGGATTCAAATGGCAACATTGGATTTAAATAGCAAGGTCTGGATTCAAATTTCCTTGACCATGATTTTTGCAAGGGAAACTTGAATTTCAGATCACAGTCTGTAACTTAGCCAGCACTCCTTCACACCTTGCCTGATCACTCAAGATTTTAGAAATTAGGATCTATCAACATGCACATGCTTAGATGTGTGGAGAGGTGCATTCATATGAGTGTAAATTTACTTAATACAGAAAAAAATAAAGCTTTCAAGCCTTTGGACTGCATCATTTTTGTCTCCCTGGAATGTGCAATCCTGACACTAGGAGTTCGGTGAGATCTCTGTAAGGCATAGAGAGATGTTTCTTTCTTGATCTCTCCTTAGAGCTTTTGACTTTCAAAATTATGGTGCTCAAGACCTAATACATCACATTTCAGCTACTAAAAACATATCTATGTTGCTTAATTTCTGGGGTTTTTTTGTTTGTTTTGGGGTGTTTTTTTTTGGTTTTTAATCTTAAAGCAACAGTAGGCTTGGTGTTTTTTCCTCTGACTTCTAGCTTGTATGTGTTCATGGAAATAATCATTTATACTGCAGTGAGCAACAGCAGAAAGTAAACACTTAGAAATCCATTTGCTTAGCTGAATTACTTCCAGATTGGCTGAGAAACAGTAAAAGGACTTCTTCTTTGTATTTATGATCCCATTTCCTCTTATTGTGCACATGCATCTAGATGGTTCCATGATGATTGAAGAAAAGGACCTTGAACAGTTTGTACTGATTATGTTATGTGAGAGAAGCAATTTATTATAACAAGAGTCCTTCAAGAGTTCCTCTAGGTCTTGTTTTATTGATCAATATATGAATGAGCTTGATTTATATGGAGGGGGCATGTCTTTTTAAGGCTAACCCTCAAAGCTCATTCCATTGCCATCCCTAAGACGGTATACAAGGTCACACAGTTAGGTACTACAAAACTAATTTACAATACAAAATACTATTTTGCTGTGTGTTTCATTTCATTTGTATTATTTTAGCTCCCAGTTCTATAACAACAGCAGATCAAAAAATATGTATGTCATTTTTGCATATGTGGTTTTAATTCGTATGGCTTTAAGTTCATGGATCCTTTTCATTTTAAATCAAAATTCAATAAAACATGTCAGCAAGAAACAGATAATTATCCCTTAAAACAAATCTTTAATTGTTTCTGCTTTGATTTTGGACAAAAAAAAAAACCCCAAACACTCCAGAAATCATATAACTGTAAGGTTGCTGACAAAAGTTTCTTGCTATATAGAGACATATAACTAGAAGGAAAGGTTGAAAGGCATGGAATATGGACTTCTTTGGGCATTTTTGAGGAAGGAGCCCTGGGTACATTTAATTTAAAAAAAAAAATAAAAAGAGAGAGAGAGAAAACAAAAACACCAAACACCAATGGAGGAAATCTCATGCAAATTAATGCTCTGAGGAGATTTGAGACCTTATTTATAAAAGCTGGTCTTTTTGAGTGAGCACAGAAGAAGAAAAATATCCTATTTTCTTTAGATACTTTCAGCATAGTTTTGTAGTATGGTACGGTTAGATCTTATTATCTTGGCTTGCTTTGGCAGGTGAAAAGCAGATTACTGCACCTGCCAAAAGTTACACTTCTGGGACTTCAAAAAAAAAACCCAAAAATTTGTAATACGCTTCATTAAATTCATACTGGAGTAAATTATGTTTTAAAAATAGCTTGTCTCCAAACAGATTTTTTTTGCCAAATTATGGCAATATCCCATTTAAAACCTGTCTGAAGAATTATTTTCTAATGCAACTATGTCATAAAATAGTTATAAAGAAGGCGGAATTGCTGGAAGCTTCTCAGACTTAAATATTTACGTGTCACATTGAGCATGCTAGACATTTCATATTCTTCACAAAATACAGATGTGTTCAGGATGACTTCTGGATTGTTATTACTAGGTAGTTAGCAAAAGAAAACTTAACTGCTATAAACCCAATTTTATATCATAACTATGAGAATATATTTTCAGTGGAAAAAATTCTGAAAGGCTCTCTAAGGCAAATTTATTTATACAGAGAACATGTCTCCTTTTTTTAAAGCATGTGTCCACATTAAGCACTGGAATGGGCTGCCCAGGGGAGTGGTTGAGGCACCATCCCTGGAGGTTTTCAAAAGAAGGGTTGACATAGTGCTTATAGACATAGTTTAGTAATGTGGGGGTTTATTTTTGTATGGCTTTCTTTTGGTTTTTTGTCAGAGTTAGGTTGATGGTTGGACTAGATGATCTTAAAGGTCCCTTCCAACCTAGATGATTCTATGATTCTATACCTGATAAATAGCATGGGATAAGCACAGTACTTAGTTCAGTCCTGTACACTCAAAGGCACGTTCCTTTGATTCCAGTCTTGGCTTTGATAGAAAGAAAAACATATCTAAAAAATCAAATGCAAAAGCCAGCTTCATTTCTAACCTCCTCAAATCTATAAATTTTTCTTATTTGACCAAAAGAAAACAAGTGATCACTATCGATTCATTGCAATTGAAATAGATTTTGAGAATGACACCTGAGAAGTGAAATTGATGGCACATATTGCTGTCCAGCATAGAAGTTGGGTACATATAATTTATGCAACTACTGCTACAGTGAGATTAGCTTCAAAAGGGTAAAATTCCCTGATCGTTTCTTTCCTAGATGAGAACAGTTCAAGGAATTGTAAGAGCTTTCTTAGTAAGAAGAAAGGTGGACTAACATTGATTACACAGACCTGCTGTATAGAAACAGTGTCATGTGACCTAGCCCTTATGAAAAGCAAATCTTGCTTTAATGAGAAAGCAATAAAACTGCATTGGTTCAAACTACAGAACGTAATTCTTTGCAGAAGAATATAGGCAGGTGTGATAACTTTCAGCTCAGGATGGTTGACGTGTCTTACTCTTTCTGCCAGGAACTCATGGCCAACTTCCTAATTTACCATCAAGTGCTCTGATTTGAAGAGCCGAGCAGAAGTAGTTAGTTGGGACTGCTGTGAAGTGTTCACTCAAGACTGTCATGTATAAAGAGCAAGCAGCTCATAAGAAACAGTGAGACAGGATGTACGTTACATGTATGTGATTACGAATGAACTTTTGCTAAATGCAGGGATCTAGGTTGTGATTTTACAGATGAGAGGGAAATAGAGTTTTTTAAATGCTTATTCAATGAAAATTTTTAAATTTTTAAGTGTGAGAGCCTCTCAAAGACCATTGATGAATGCTGGCAACAGACAGAATGGAAAAAAGTCACCACGAGTAACTTTAATTAAGCCTTCTATCAGCTTGAAACTGTGGCATACTTAGAGGCCTTCTTCTTTGTTTAATATTTTAGCATTGCTCAAGCAGATAAATAATATTATATCATAAATACATATAATACAAATTACATAATAAACAATGTATGAGAGCTTGCTTACCAAGTTTTTCCCATCTCTCACAACTTTGTCAGGCTTCATACTGACATGTTGGATAAGCCAATTAATTTCAGCACAATGTTTGCAAACCCCCTTCCTGCAGTCATAGTCTTGAGATGTCTTTTAAAAACAAGCAGGAATGGACATTTCAGTCTTACAAATTTTCACTAAGATTCTTCTTTAACAAACCTTCAGTAATTTTTCATAATGTGGTTGAATCTTCTCTTTCAGTATTCATGTATAGCAGTGGGACATCCAGCCCACCAGAGAGCACAAGTGACTGTAAATGGCACCTTGTTTAGGAGTCTCAATTAACAATCAGGCATCCACACACCTGCAGCCATACTCACTAGATTTCTAAGAACCACCCAGCACAGTCAGCATGCAGTCCTATCCCTCCACCCTTCTGCTACCAGGTCCATTGTACTTGCAAGTATCTCAGCAACTGCTGTGTTTAGACTAGTGTATAATCCATTAATTGTTCAGTTGAGAAGTAAGCTACATTCTAGGGATGGCAGGAAGAAAATGAATTTATTTACCTAGGTATATTTATTAGTTTACGATGGGTGAATTAACGCTGTGGCTGTTTTCTGTGAATACACCTTTTATCTTTATACTGTGTTTATACTTGTGTGTTTCTTCTCAATTGCAAAAAGAGAAGATCATTCCTGGGACATATCACTTTGCTGAGGAAGAAAATTAGCATTTATCATTAAAAAAAGGGTAAATGTTTGAATGGAATAATTAATGACATAAAAAGTAAAAATATTTTTTGGATTGGCTACACACAGATGCAAGAAAACTTTTCTAATTTATATTGCTGCAACTGATGTTTAATGATAGCATTACCTCCACAATTTTATTGATTTTACTATGAAGACTGACAATAGTAGCTCTCATGGGGCTACAGGAGAATTATCTTGGAAGAAGAACTGTATGGTCTAATTGTTTTCACATAATTCACTAGAATATACAAAAATCTGCAGCAATGACTACATAAAGATTATAATCCAAGCTTACAGATAAGACTCGAAAACTCTTTTTTAATAATAAGTAGAAATCATTCTTGGAAAATACTGTTTGTCCTGATGGCTTTTGACTTAAAGCACAAACAATAAATCTACTTTCATTTGCTCCCTAATTCTTTACTGAGAAGCCCAAAGTATTATAAGAAATGCTACAACATAGGAGAACACATGAGAATATAGAAAATGCATGTCTTTATTAACTCTGCTAACTTGCTTCGCATTTCTAGAATAAATCTGGTCCATGGAAAACCTAAGAAGATCTGATTAAATACTTTCAGTGAGGGAGCCACAATGCTTGGAGACTGCTTAGAAATGCTTGGAGACTAGGCAGAAGAGTAAGTTCAGAAAACGTACATTCACTTAGCCGATTTTGAATCAATTACAAATAACTCTGAAACAGATACAAGAGGTAATAAATTTCAAAGAGCAAAAGAGGTGCAGAAGAAAAGCAGCCCTCCTATGTCATGAAAGGCAAACAAAGCTATGTGGTTCCCCCTTTTTCTGAATAGACTGCATGGAGGAGAAGTGAACAACTAGGACCCTTTTGTCCAGGGAAAACTTACTCAGCAATTTCAGGTCTAACTTGAACTTCTATTTCAGGTAACAACATTTTTTTGAGTTACTTGAGAAAAATTACACCCTTCTCTTGATTTCTATTAAACATCTATCCCTATTCTGTCATTGATATGTCTGTGTATGGAGAATAGATGTCTGCACATCTCTGTGAGGAAAAATTGTTTAATAGTTTCCTAAAAATGTTGGGTGTATGCCAAATTGCCATTAAATGAGTTAACAGACTGTTATGAATTAAAGACCTTGTTCTTAATCCATTACCTTTGCTTTGTTGTTTTATACAGTAAAGAATAAAACCCCAAAGAAAGTAGTATCAATGATGGAAAGTGGTAAACCAGAGTTGCTGTAAGTGCCTGGACTCCTTCCTTAACATGAATCAAGGAATTTTCAGTGGGCTAGCTCTTCAGGTAAGATACCATGTGCAGAATGCTTGTGTAAGTCCTACAGACACATATGCTTCACCTAATTGGGTCAGCACACTGGATTCCTAACATACTGACTAAGTTTTTAACTTTCTTGTCAATTTAAGATGCAAAATCCCCCATAATGAGTGTTAATACAAATCTTTGCAAAATAATCTCAACCTCACAGCGTGATGAGTTAATTTCAATTTGCTTATTTAACTACTTTGAACGTTTTGATTTATTGATTCAATTTTTAAATGTGGCTTTTTATTCTGTAGATTAATCATATGTGTGTTTAATTGTCTATGTGGTCTTTAAGAAATTCCTGGAAAACACATGCATGCATTGGCTTATTCCACCAAACTGCAACATGGGTTAGAAACTCTGAAGGCCCAAGTTCACTTAGATATTCATATTCTTTCAAGCCCTGTTTCCAAATCAATACCAAAGCACAACTATAACTAATTTAAGGAAAACTCAGGGAAAAGCACTGCTGAATGAACTGGAAAGCCATCATCACATTTTCCTTCCTTTACCAGTTTAAGAGCTGTTGATTTTTTAGATACTCATATTAACTCTGGGTAACCTGAGATGACTTCTCTTCCTAAAGACATGTGAGATTAGATTTACACTTAGAGACCTTAAATCTACTCTTATAACACTGCAATGACTTTTTCCAGGGGTCTGACTGTTGAACTTGGCATAGTCCTAAGAAAAAGTACTAGGCCAGATTTGTTTTGAGGTATAGTTATCTCTGCTTATCACTATGATTTCAGATGGACAGTGGGAGAAATGGTGATGGGTTCACTCAGTTTCTCATCTCAGAGCACCAGCTGACTTTGATGCCAGAAAAAAATGAATAATTTGCAAATTTTTAGAGATATTTAGAGATTTTTATGTCAAATAAGACAGTCCCAGTACTCCTCAATGCTACACTTCTCTTCCCAAAGCTGCCCAGCTATTTGTGTTTAAGGAGGAAAGTAGCGATTCTGAATCCCATCGGCAGCTGCTGCCCGTGACAAGTGCCAGCGTGGGGTGGCAAGAGCCTGTGCCACCTTCGCAGAGCCAGCCCAGCATCAGCCTTGGTCTCTGGCCAGCACTGTTAGAGAGAGGGGTCTTTGATTTTAAATCCTGTCACCAAATGTTGCCTCTGGCACATTTTGACTCCAGGCAATTGGATTACAGAGCAAGGACCAGCTCCATCCTTTGCTGCCATGCCATTTATTTAAACAGATTGAACCTGAGACAGAAAGGTAGGACAGAACCTTATAAAATCTCATGTCCTTGGAAATTATTTCTTCCTTCCCTCCTTCCTCTTAGTCATAAAGTCAAGAAAGCACACCAAAAAAACCCACAAAACAAAACAAAACAAAAAACAAACAAACAAAAAAACACTAAACAAAAAAGAAAATTTAAAAAAGTCAGGCTCTGTTCTTAAAAGACAAAAGGCAGCAGTAGAATTTCTGAGCACTCCAGTAAGTTCTGGGACCAGAGGAGAGCAAAGGGCCTGAATGTGATCAAAGGTATTACAAAATTGCTGATTGTAGCTGTAGGTAGCAAAAGCTTTGTCTTTTTCCCTTTGCCATCTGTTCCTGGTCCAGGGGAGGGCTGGCTGCTCTTCAGCTGTGCTGGGGAGGAAGGTTATGTTGCAAAGTGCTGGCTGTGGCGTCTTCTGTAAAATGGCAGTCATTTCTGCTAAGCTAAGTCTATCAATATCATGGCTGGTGGCAAGTCTGAGGCAGGCTATGCCAAACATCTTTGGCCACAGTGGAGCTTTGGACAAGATGCCTTTTGGCTCAAGTTCCCTCTTTTTAATGTTTCTTTGTCCATCTTGAAAGCTGATGGAAAACTGCATAAAAACAGACAAGTCTATGAAGAAACGTTGATCTGCAACCTGGTGACACTAGACTCAAAATGGTGCTGAAAGGGAGATAGTCTGTGTCTTGGTTATATAAAGCCACTAGGAGGAACCAAAATCTGCCACAATTATTGACAATACCAACAACTGCTGCCTTCCTAAATGATCTGTAAGAAAATTTTAGTCAAACTGAAAGCTGAGTAAGTTTAGCAAAATGGGAAAGTAAGAAGGAAAGTAAGAACTAAAGAAGTACAATATTTATTGTAAGTTTGTATTTTACCATATCTGGAAGTTAAAGTTGGAATTTTAAAGTAGAATGTGTCTTCAGGATTCCCTTCAGAGCAGAGGAAACTAGACATTGAGGACCTCTTAATTCTATTTAAGTATTTATGTATAAAGTATGGGAAATCCTGCCTGCTGTATTATAGACTCAAACTACCCTCCATTTGCAACAAGTGCAAAATTTCTCAGCAAGTTTTCAAGTTGGAAACATATTGAAGGGTTGGGAGATGACATTTCTGAGACTGGAAAGCTCCTATGAAGCTAAGTATTAAGACTCATAAAGTTAGGTATTTACAGACTGAAAGAAATACCTAAGAGATTTCATCTTTCCAGGCCTACACATATCTTTAAAAAACTTACCTGTACTCTATTTGGTACAAAAGTCTGTTTGCAGATTTTCTTAAACATCTTCCTAAACTTATGCACCTTAAAAAACAAGCATTTAAATGTCCTAACAACAATTACTAGGGGCTTCTATTTTTCTTTTTTCCTTGAAGTGGATCTCTATCAGCTCATTAACATCCTTCAGAATGCAGGAATCAAGCCTCTCAATGAAGTGCTTGTGTTGCTCTTCATTTTTAACTTTTCAACATGTTATTTCTGTTAGATTTCAAGATGTAAATTCATGTGACATGATCAAACTAGGAAGTTTTCCAACAAACAGGTGTAGTACCTTTACACTCTTAGCTCTGACATTTCAGGATGACTGTATGATCTGGATCTTGTGGTAACGATGATGTTAGGTTTATTTTGCATAATTGCTTATTCTCATTATTGCCTAAGCAATGGTAATTCAGAATTCTTGTGCATTTCTAGATCTATTTATGTATTTTAATTTTCATAATTTTTCTTTGGGGAGTTTGGTCTTGAAAAGAAAAATGCTATATTCTATTAATTCAATTTGTTTCCACTTTGTGTTCCTATTTTCAAAATTCTCTTTTGGCATTAAATGGCTATTGCATTCTTTAGTATGGAATTAACTAGATTGTTAACACAAAAATTGGGATGTGCTAATAACTCAAAGCAATGGAATAATCAAAGTGTTTAAAAATGCTTTACTTTTAGAGAGAAATTAAAATGCCAGTCCATTCAGCCTTGCACAACAATTACAGCAAAAGTGTTTAAAGTGAACTGTTGAGTCTAATAAATTCCGAAGACTAATGACACATTAGGATCTGAATTCGCAGTAAATCTCTGTGGTCCTCTTTCCAAATTACATAAAAAATAATTCTTGTTTCCTCTCATTTTTCCACATTTGTTTGTGCATATGTTTACGCACCCAGGCCAGTCTCTCTGCAACAATGCAAATCTAAAACAGAGAAGGCACACGCAAGAAGTTATAGGGTCAAGAGTTTCCAGATAAGAACTGCCATCTGTCGGATCAAAGCTCCAGCTAACCTAGCATCCTTTCTCTGTTGGTAACCAGGAGCAGACATAGAGGGGAAAATAAAACAAAGAAAATATACGTAATACGATCCTTTTCCCTGGCATATCTTCAAGACATCAGGTGACTATGGTTTACAGATTTTTTGGTTCCTGAGTTTGATAGCTGTGTTGGACTTATCCTCCATGAATTTCTCTAATCTTTTTTGATAAGCATGTACATTCTTAGCCTCTATCATAATCTGGTGTTGAATTCCACAGAATATTATCTCCATTATTTTAATAATTCTTTAGTTAAAGCTTTCCAATTCATATTTTTCAGAACTTCTATTTCCTAACCAGAGTGGATTAAAATGTTTTACATGTGTTCTTGTATGTCATTAATTTGTCATAAAATTATTCCTCTAACACCACCCGCAAACTCATTATTTTATTGTATAGATTTCTGGGACAAAGTTAACACCAGAGAAAATATGTAGACTCAGAGACAAGTAGACCCAACAATTTTCATTTTCAGCAATGTCAGGACTTTCACTTAGACCCATCTTTGCTTAGTGCATTACTGTATTATTTACTTAGTGTATTACTGTATTATTTACTTAGTGTATTATATGTGCAATCATTGCTTAGCGTACTACTGAGCAATAATGTCATTTGAAGTGCTGGACTAATATCTCATTCTAAAATAAGCTGGTAACTCCCATCACACAGAGACACAAGAACTTCCTAAACTGTTGCCCTTGCTTTGATTTCTTTGTACCAAGAAGTGTCATCACAGTGTCTTAAGAAGAAATTATGACTCTTAGCACCTAGCATTATAGTATCTACTGCTTCAACTAAGATTGAAGTAAGAATAGCTAAGGGTTAAACCATGAGACAATCAGGGTTGCTGGCCTAATCTGGAACCTTCTGAAGCATCAAATACATATTTAGCAATGCAATATGAGTCATAATTAAGATTTTTCTGAAGGGACAAAAGGGAAAGAATACTCCAAACCATGTATTTAACAAATTGGTTCGGGTAGCTTTTCTTTTATGAATTATGAACAACTACCAAAACTAGCAGTTTTAGAGACATTATTTTGTCTGTAAACTTAGCAGGAAATGTGAAAAGAAAACCCACACCTTTAGAACCACAGAAATAAGAATATGTACAAAAATATGTTATATACTTATTACTTCTGAGTAGTACCTTCAGAGACCTTTCAGACTACTGAATTATTAATTGCACAGGCACTGCAAAGAATCCATTTTATTATTCTTTCAAGTCCATAACAACTCTTACTAAGACATTTCAGCTCACTGGGTCAAGGCTTGTACTGAGAATCTTTAGCTTATGGATCACTGATTTGGCAGACTGTAATAGCTTCAGCCTGACAGGTCAAAGTCAGTGTATCATGCCTCTTTACATCCACCTCTAGGAAAAAAACCAAAACACACCACTATGCCCAGGAACAGAAACACTGAGTTTAGCTGGCTATGTCCTTCAAGTATTTCAGCCTGGAGTTATATTATCTCAGTTCTATAGGTGACGGTTCACCAGTAAGATGTTTTATAAAAGGAAAAGTCAAATATGGCATTACAGTGTCATTATACTAATGCCAATACAAGGACCACAATTTATTTATAGAGGCAAAGCCAAACAAGTATGTTGCCTTTAAATGAATAGATGCAAGGCTCTGCTTACTTGAAGTCATACAAAGTTGTCCTGTTTATTTTGGTACTTACTGATACAAGTAAGTTACTTACAAGTAACAAAATATGATTTGGCCTTATAAATTATTTGGTGATAGTAGTCAAGGAATGCATTTCCCACTCTCCATTATAGACGTACTTGGTGTTCCCATTTGCTAAAAGCAACAGTAATACAGCCCTTCTTCTAGGGTCAAGGCAAAGATTTGCCCACATGGACACTTTATAGCGCTGTACCAGGACAGCTAACTAATGTAGTTAGCAGCCATGACACCTTTGCATAGCTTTCTCCTCCCTCTCTCTTGGGATGTCACAAATTACTGGGGGCAAAACATGTTTTTTAGAAGAACCTCATATGCTTTTTGCCAGACAAATCAGACTAGAAGCAAACCATCTTTGCAGAGTGCAGCTTGCTCTTCAGTCCTACAAATACCAGGACAGCTTTCAGCCCCTTGTTAAACATTTTACAAATGAACTGGCCTAGAAAACACACACGCATACCCATTATATATTTGCCCTCTGAGCACAAATAGGTACATAGATGCATCCTCTGTGGATTCCATTGCTTTGTATTTAAGAAATGATGCCTGTATTTCTTTCTGATTTCCCTACATACACGAGATCATTTCTCAATACCAGTATGTATTTAAAGAAAAAAAAAATAAAATTAAGCAGCATCATAAATCATTCAGCAAACACCCCAACTCTATTCATAGCCATACATATGTTGCCAGTAATACAGATAAATATAGTCATAGAAATATACACACAGACTTTGAGAAAATATGCCTCTAGACAGAAACATATTGTGCATATGCAAATAACTGTCTGGCACTGAAGCGTTGCCCTTTAGTATTCACTTAACTGTATCTCTTTCCTACGCCTGCTCCCTCCCGTTTTTCCATCTGCTTATTTTTTTCAAACCTTCACTTAAGAATACGATACAGCCTCTCAAAAATCAAGAAATATGGTCCTGCAAATATAACTGCCAGGTATAACATACAATAGTGCTTGCAGGAGGCAAAAAAAAGATGCAGAGGAGGCTACATTGAAATTTTCCTGCAAAGGTTACAGGAAATGGGTTTTATCCATTTCATCCAAAGAATGTTCGTTCCTGGTTAGATTTCAGGCCTGGTTGCTATACTTTAAAGAAATTGTATAATCCAGGCCTTGCGATCAGCTTTCTTAATTTATTTCCCTGAAATGACAGGCCTGGAAAAGGCAGGCTGGCCTCTCAGATGTCTGGATTACACTGTAGCTATGGAAACAGGTGTTAAAGTGCTATGAATTTCAAGTTACACTGATATTCTGCACATCACGTTCTGTACTGATGACAGGTTATTTTACATGCTGACCAATACAACGGCATCAATCTTACTGATTTATAGGACACCATCAGGGAAGAGAGGCTCTGTGATGAACCTGGGGAGTTTTCCCCAGGTTTTAAGCTTGGTGTATTCCTGTCCACAGGCTAATACATGCAGATGCTGGAACAGTACCGGCTACCATGCTGTTTCCAAAGTCTTCAGGCCAAAAGGTACAGGTGCCTGAAGTTGCTTTTCAACAGCCTTTCCAGCTTAGTAAGTATTTATGTTTTTTTTTCTTTCTCAAAGGAAACCAGCTTGTAGTCCATCCTCACATGGAGCACTAAGTCAGGGCTGGAGCTCTGCAGTCCTTTCCATGGTATGCTTGAGGCCGTATTAAAAAAAAAAAAAAAAAAACTGGGACAGGGGGAGGGGAACATAATCAAATAAATACCTTTTGCTTCGGTA
Source organism: Limosa lapponica baueri (assembly GCA_002844005.1). Classification (NCBI taxonomy): domain Eukaryota; kingdom Metazoa; phylum Chordata; class Aves; order Charadriiformes; family Scolopacidae; genus Limosa; species Limosa lapponica. The sequence goes on along the minus strand of KZ506090.1, from coordinate 75,139 downwards.
CAAAATTTCCTGTGCTACCAGTGACCGCCCTCCCTACCTCCCTCCGTGACTTCTGTAGCAACAGCAACATAAGGGAACAGGCAAGAGCCTAGTGCCACTTCCCACTGCCCTGCAGAAAATTCAACTAAAAAAAAGCAGGATATTGCACTTCTACCCTTCCTTAGCACAAATGGTGAAGTCAAGAAATAGTTTCTGTATAATTTTGCATCCAGACAAATAGTCACTGAAGTCACAAGTTTTCAAAGAAACATGCCTGGTGTCCCCCAGGCCTGATCTCACTGTCTTTTATTTTGATACACCCTGTGTTGTCATTTAGCTTGTCTCTCACAGTCATGTTGTTTTGGTGAGCGATTTATGCTGTTCATGTGTATGGACATTACCCAAGCAGCTCAACTCTTGCTTCCTCCTTTATGCCACACTGTCAGTCCAATCCCTCCTGAACTTGCCTTCACTGCCAGCAGGGCCCTTTTTTCTTTCCTAGTATTTATCATCTTTTGATATCTGTTATTCATAGCAACACAAACAGTGATGAAGTCAGATTTGGTGTCAGACTGTATCTTTCCTCCTTGAGGTTTTGTAAACTGAAAAGCTTCTTCTTGTAAGAGCTGGGAAACCTCTTTAAAACTAAGATTAGGTAGGTTGAAAATCTACACTGTATTTTGCATATAAAGTGATCTTGTCAAACTTTAGTCTTAGATTATTTTCTAAAGCATGATGAAGCAATAAATACCCTGAAGAATTTAAGAAATGTGAAGAGTTTGCTATAGAGTT
>KZ506090.1:61868-69368 GCA_002844005.1 Limosa lapponica baueri | reverse complement strand
ATGAAAAGCAGATTCTGTGTCCGTCTTTACCTTGAGACACCTTACAACCTCAGTTGTCTGTTCTGCCAAAAGCATACAGAACAAAGAACAGCACAGAGCCAACGTAGTATTAACTAACTGGCTTTCTGGATGTAGTCAATAATGAATTGGTCTAAGTTAACTTACCATGAGATTGTCCCACAAGGAGATAGCATATATAATCAAATGCAACAGAAAAAATGAATAAACTGCTTTCCCTAATTTTTACTCCCTCTTCCTAATATTAATCTTTTAAAAAAAAATTTGTAAGGATGTGGAAAGATTGGGTCATAAGATTGTTGTCTCTTGGACTCCAGAAAGTTACTTCTGAAGAATATTTAAGAATCTTAAGAATACTTATTTACAGCCACACTTTCTCTCAGTTATGATATTTTAACAGTTAGAAAAAACATTTCTTGGTTGTTCCTAATGTGAATGCTGGTTGGGGGGTCTCTCATGTCTCACTGTTCCATTTTTTCTGGGGGGGAGGTAAGTGTTTGTGGTTTTTTCTTTTTTTTTTTTTCGCTTTACAGCATTCCCTTGAAGTGTTTGCCATGGGCGTGACTCACAGTACTGCCATGTTAGACATCCTTTTCCACTGAGACTGTCCTTAGACCACTATCAAATTGTCAAATTGTCAACATATATCTTTATGGGCATCGTCAAAATCCAAATAATGAAGGTATATCACTACAGATAGCTTCTCAGAACTTAAGATTTAAAAAGGTCTGGGTTAATGTCTTAGATGTCCCTTCCCTTTCTACTGAGGATTCTATTTATTTCCAAAAATTTTGTGACTTGCTTTCAAATATTTTTAAAGTGTTTGAGGCACTATTCCTAAACTTCTAACACAAACAGAATTCAAAAAATGAGCAAGAATCTATTCTAATGGCTTTCACACATATGGAGGTGTAAGAAACACCACTGAAGACAAACAAGAAATGTTCCTAAATTTTGCAATTTATTTGAACACCAGTATTTGTGCCTTTCTTGGCAAAGAGAATAGTGTTCACTAGGCCATCTCAAGAATATCTTCCCATTTCATGTCATGTTATGTTTGATACTTTAATTCAGTTACAATTCAGTAACAGAAGCTTTTAAGAAGGGTGTTTGGACTCAGAAGAGGTGATCTTATACCAACTGGGACTTTTGTACAGAAAGCCTGGTTTGAGAATATTGCAAGGGTGGGAAGAGCATACACATACATAACTCACCTGTTCAGCAAGCAGTGAACTTTGAGCTCTCACTCCTACTGCCTTCTATTTCCCTGCTTTCCGGATATATCTGGGAATATTACCTGAAAGTAAGGTCTTTTATTATATTAATGAAAGAGTGCCTCATATTTAATGGAGAAACTTCAAGACTTCCCATGCATATCTCTGCATTAGAAGTGAAGTTGTATTAGGAGTGTTTGTGTAGCAGGTATTTTGAGGGGCAATTTCATCTCCTACTGGAATGATTTTTCAATACATACAATTGACAAAAAATAAATGTTATAAAAAAAAGAGCAGAAAAATATCCAGAAAAAGATCAGCTGTCTCAAAAGAGCAACACACTCTGCTGTTGGAAAGCCCTGCTTTGTATCTCCCTACTGTGTCCATAAACCACCATGTGAAGTGTGATGTTTAGAAGAATAACCTTTTTTTTTTTGTCTTTTGCTGTGGATATAGTTCACTTTCCCATCAAAATCCAGCCAAATTCTTTTTTTCTAACAAAAAAAAAAAGCCATATCCCTCTAAAACAGCAAAGGATTGCCAAACCAATATTTGGAATCACGTATCAAAATAATGGAACAGAATTATACTTTCTGCAATATCTTACATTAACATGCACATAAGTTTTCCTTCTAAGAATTGTTTCTGTAATTGTTCCTCAATGACATAGTCCGTACAGAGATCTTTGAAATTATCCTTAACATAAATATGATACAAGCTGTTCTTTGACAGCACCTCTCACACAGTGCTACTAGTCCTGAGGCACTGTACAATCTCACAGTAAAAAAAAAAAAATCTATTTTACTAATTTACTAAGATTCATGAAACATTCTGAGCATGGCTGGCTTTAATTACATGACAGAGTTCAGAGATTTACTTTTTTCCTCCTTTCCAAAGAAAATACATTTTATAGAAGAACAAAAAAAAAGATAAAAAGTGCCTTGAAAAATACAGATTTAGACACTGAATGCAAAGATAAAACAAGTAGTATTTTGAGAGCTAGGCTGCAAATGGAAATTCACCTTTTTATATATGATGAAATAGTAACAAAAAAAAAAAATCAAACCCAACAACAACAACAAAAACAACCAAAAAAACCCCCAAACCAAACCAAAAAATAAACGCACTGAGACAGATGTCATCCAAGAAATGTTAAGCTTTAAACCCAAACTTTGGAAATAACATCTTTCTGAAATCATAAGTGTGGAAATAATACTTCGGAAAGGAAGGAAAAAATAGGATTTATTTGCAATGTTTTACTGCTAGTGGTGTGGCCGAAACAAAATATCTACATTAAATACATGGTGTTCTTTGCCAGCCTACACCCAGCCCCTAAACTCTTCAGGCCCAGCCATTCAGGCAGGGCTTGCAGATTTTCCACTGGATTACTGAAAATGATGCTAACATGGGTATCCTTCAGCTCACAGAGCTCTAATTTAAATGCATATCCTGTTACAATGGAACAGCAAGTTTCTAGATCTCGACCGTGTTGGCATTTGCTCCAGAGAAAGACAGAACAAAATGGTCCCATTCATGTTAAACTGTCTTCTGCTAAAGCCACAAGTGGCTTGTTAGTCACCGAGTTACGCAGTGGGAAGCACACAGGCAATGATCTTAGGCTGCACCAGTGTGTGTCAAGACTACACCATTAAATCTTCAGCTAGATGCTCTAGAAGCCTCAGCTAAGTCAACTTAATGAAAAAAAGTAATAAATAAATAAATAAAAAGATAAAATTAGGTACAATAGCAGAGCTGTAACATTTCAGAGGTACACATCTCAGGTTAAATTTTTCTAAAAAGTATGCACATGGAGGATTACACATAACAACCAGTCCCAGTTACTCCTAATGGGATTTGTGCACCCTATTTGAAAATGTAGCCCTTTAGGCTGTTGTACAGTTAGCATACCAAGTAATTGCTACAAATGGCTAGGAAGACTGAATATGCAATTAAATAGCTGTGTTTTCTGAATCAATAAGAATTGATTGAAAAATAAACACTTGAGCTTAATCTATTACTGTCATAGCAAATTGGCCTTCTTCCTAAGTGGCATTATGAAATTTGGCCTGACTTCTTATGTCTATGTGGATAAGCATCTTTCAAAGAAAGGAAAATCTACAAACTCTGTATCATCCAGAGTAGAACAATAACAAAAATTGCATCATTTTACTGATTCAGGTCTGTATTACTAAGCATATTGTATCCATTTGTGGTCTTCGATTAACTCTGAGCCGCAACACTGTTTCACCAGGAACAGCATATTAAATCTGCAAGCTGATAGGGCCAAAAATCCCCTATGGTTGAAATTTATATGGCCAATGGGCTATTCATATGAGGTTCAAAGCCATTTTACATAACCAATGGGCGTGGAACCATTAGCAAAACAAATCACTATAATTTTGCTTGAAACAACAACAAATGCACACAGTGAGGGAAAAAGACCTCCTAGATTCACTTAAATAGACAGCAGTTTCTTTATGAGATGGAGAAGGGAGTAGTTTTGTGCTTTGAACTAAATTAAAACGTCTGAAGCACATCCGAAATGAGCCCAGTATCTTTGAGGATGCAACAGAGGCACAGACTCAAACATCTTTCCATTCCTCAAGACTTACCAAAAAATACTCTAATTGCAGCATATGTCCAAGTAGCTTGCTCTTATCTGTGTATGTAGAATACAAGGGGAAATGATAGTGAATTAAATAATGTCTGGCTTAGGGGCAATAGACATGTCAGCATCCAGAAAAAAATCCTGCAATGGAAACATTTTGAGGAGAATAAAATTATACTCACAAAACTAAAAATTGAGTGAAAGAAAATGAAGACACACTAGCCTTTGGAATAGCTCTAAGACCCTTGAGCCAGATCAGAAATAAGTAGGAATTCCTGTAGTTGTAGTTGGAGGGGGGTTTGATAGTTATTGGGTTAAGATACAGAGTACACATAGTCTAAGGAAAGAAAGCTTTTCAGCCAGTGACTGCTGGGGCCAAGCTCAGACCATAGTCCTCATGATGGTTGATAAGAAAAAGCATTCTGCCTGCTAAAAGGCACTTTTCCCCCTGTTCTCACACATCAGCCCCAACAAGAAAGACTGCATCCCAGCCTGGGCAGCATTCAACTACTTCACATACCTGTGAGCCAAAAGATTTGTTTAGTGGCATATGTTGCATGGAGCTCTCCCACTGGGTCAATAGGATTTCACAGGCACTGTAATACAATTGCTGAATTGAAGCCATAAAGTTAATTAAAGTAAAAATTATACTGTGGCTGTTGCCTTTTTTTTTTCTGGATAATGGTGGAAGATTAGGTTCAGGAGGCAAATCATATTTTTTTATATTTCTATAAAAGCATTCCAGCATTTTAAGTCTTTCTTGATTTAGGTGCCAGAGACTTGGGATTTCACTGCTTGATGTTTAGTAGCACATATTTTCATCCTTATTTACACTTTACAGAAAGAGATCCTACAGAGAGAAATTAATGCTTGATTTAATTTTTAGAACAGAAGAGAGCTCTTGCTCATCCAAACCAGTGCTCCTGTTTAAATGGAAACAAAAAGATTGTCAGACTCAAACCTTCACCTAATACCAAATCTCAAATTATTGAAAGCCTGTCTAACAGTTTGGTTTGTTTGTTTTGCAACTGAATAGGAGATTCCAAAGCAAAGTAGTGATCTACTATGTTTATTGTGTTTACATTTTTTCAAATTGTCTGACAGGCCTTAGTGGCTTCATTACTTCCTGAACTTCACAAACTTGTATGTGCAAAGGGAGTTTTAAAAAACATAATTAATGTTCATTAACATGCATACCGTTTTAAGATAACACCTGACTTTGGATGAATGACTAAAAATAGAGAAATAAAAAATAAAAGTATGGATAAGAAGTAGCTATTTTTCAGGTCGCATAGTGAGATTTTCATATATTTGTGTTATTTATAAAGGGAGTCGACCCTTTAAAAGACTTTTTTTTTTTAAATCATCAGAGATATACTAAGAAAGCAAAAAAGAAAAAAAAAGTGCAAGTAAACTTAAATCTGGAATCAATCAAATTTCAATTTTTATTTTTTTTCTTTTTTTCCATTGCCATCCTAGGAAATATAGTGCTCAGTAATGCAATTTGTAAAAGCCCATGGAGAATGAAGTTACTGTTCCCACAGAAAACTGCCCCTCTATTCTCTCTTACAGAGTGGCCTTATATTATACAGAAAGACACATGTGTAAGTATAAACTCTTATTGTATAAACACCAGGCTTGAGTAAAATTTCCTCTTAATTATTCCCCCACAACTATTGCTTCAGAACCATTGACAAGTTTTCCCCATGGATTGCAAGGAAGTGAGCAGGGACAAGTCCCAGCATGTATGCAATAAAATACAATGGATGAAATGCCTGCAAAACCCTCACACTTCTCCATAAGCACAGCTCTTGTAGTTCTTATTCAGACAAATTCTCATTGATGTCAATTTGCATTTTGCAATTCAGAGACTTTGTTATACTTGGGGTTAAAACAGAGAGGAAGCAGCTTGTGTCTCTGCTTTCAGACAGGAACTTCGCCTTTAATATAATCTCCTACACTGGTTTCTATGATACTGGAAAGAGGGTGTGGAAGGAGTTTTTGTGCCAGCTCTCTGCATGGTGTCTCAGACTAACTGGGGATTTGAGCTTCAGGAATTTGTGACTACTTGCTTTTTTTTTTTTTTTAGTAGGAAAAAACAAGTTGGTTTGGCAATTTTTTAAAGTTCAATTAAATTTGAGGCACGCCAGGATCAGATGTGATTTACTACTTCACTGACAGTACAGACGAAATGTCAATCTGAAAGAAGAGAAGAATTATTTGTTAATCAATAGAAAACACGGAGCAGGAGCATTGCAAATACTGGGCAGAAGTGCGAGGAAACATCTATGTTGCCACCCATGTGTGTGTGAATGAAAATGAATACTTATGATGGGCAGGAAAGGGCATGGTCAGACCAGAACTGCTCTGGTGTAATCACACAAAGCCCAATAACTGCAAGGGCCAGTAGGGCTGAATAGTTTTTGGCAGGTGAGAGAAGGTTTCAGAACTGCTCCTGGGGGAGTGTTGGGGCAAGGTCAGGACCTGGGACTCAAAGAAGCAATTTGGTGGTTCTTATATAAATGTGATCTTTCACAGTCAGCTGCTCTCTTTCCCTGGCTTGCGCTAGGTGTAGTGCTCTTGTCAGATGCTCTCTTCCCCTTCCAAAACTCTGAGGATTTGGCCTTTTTTTGACTTACTTCTTATACAGACTGTTCCTCTGCACCTGCTGCCAAAGGCCTGCGTGACAGTCCTCTCATTGTTAGTAACTCAACCGTGTTTAACCCATAAGGTGTTAATTTGAAACAGATTTTACTAGCTAAAACATGAGTACAATAAGAATTTATGCCATTTTATTACATAACTAGAAACTAAGATTTATGAACACATGGGCAAATGTGGTGCACACCAGCATTCCTTGAACAAAGAACATTCCCAGGAATATTAAGATGTCTTTAGGCTATTCAGAATATGTAAACTTAAAACAGAGAAATGCTCAGGGAAGACAAGTTTCAAGGACTAAACAACTCACTGGTGGAAAAGAAACACATGGAAAGACCACACACACAAAAAAATGGATTACTGGCATCATCAAAATATCAAACACAACATAATTAATGCAAATATGGAGGAAAATATATATACAATGCTAAAATAGTTGCCATACCAGATAGATGTTAGCATTGTAGTTTTCAACGATAACTGTATGCTGAGAAGAAACTCTTTAAGCAAATGTGTAGGTCTGCACATTCCGTTTCTCTGACAGTCACCGTGGGTACACATAGATAGAAAAATCATGTATAATGATGACAGCTTTTTACCCTGACTGATATATCCAAACACTGTTAATCCTTTGTGACATAGGATATTGTCTGATTCTTACAAAACATAGAATGATAGAGTGGTTTGGGTTGGAAGGGACCTTCGAAGATCACCTAGTCCAAGTCCCCTGCCATAGGAAGGGACATCTTTCATCAGATCAGGTTGCTCAAACCCGCCTAACCTGAATTTGAACAGTTCCAATGATGGGGTACCACAACTTCTCTGGGTAACCTGTTGCATTGCCTCACCAGCCACATCTTAAAGCATTTCTTCCTCATGTCCAATCTAAGTCTATCCTCTTTCCGCTTAAAACCCTTGCCCTGTCACTACAAGGCCTGATAAAAAGGCTCTCTCCACCTTTCTTGTAAGCCTCCTTTGTATACTGAAAGGCTGTGATAG
>KZ506090.1:36113-60872 GCA_002844005.1 Limosa lapponica baueri | reverse complement strand
GGCTGACGGATTAGTAGTTCCCAGGGTCCTCCTTTTCATCCTTTTTAAAAATGGATGTGATGTTTCCTTTTTTCCAGTCACTGGGTACTTTGCCTTAGTGGCTTGACAACTACATCAGCCAATTCCCTCAGGACCTTGGGATGTATCTTGTTAGGTCCCATGTCTTGTTTTTGTTCAGGTTCCTCAGGTGGTCTCAAACCTGTTCTTCTCCTATGATGGGAGGGACTTCATGTAGTTCACTCTCTGTCTTGAGTTTCAGGGGTCTAAGAGATATGGGAAGAGAGATTATAATTAAAAATTGAGGCAAAAGAAAATGTTGAATACCTCAGCTTTCTCCATGTCAGTTGTCACAAGCTCTCCTGTTTTATTTATCAGGGAGCTGTATAATTTCTTCAATCTTCCTTTTCTGGCCAACATGCCTGTACAAACCCTTGTTATTATTATTCTAATCCTTCACCAGTCAGGTCCAACTATGCCTAGCTTTCCTTTACCCACTTTTACACATCCAGGCCTGTTTTTCCCAGGTTACACATCCCTGGTTCCACTGCCTGTGCATTTCCATCTTACACTTTAGTTCGACCAGGACATCATTACTGACCCATGCTGTTCTCATGCTTTCCTTGCCCAATTTCTTACATGTAGGAAACCAAGAGGTCTTGTGCTCTAACAAAAATGTCCTTAAAGAGCTGGCAGCACTGTTAGTTTCCTACGTTCCTAAAGGCAGTTTCCCAGGGAGCCCTATCCACTAATTCCTTAAAAAAATGAGTTTGCTCTCCTAAAATTTAGCACCCTGACCCTACTCTTCAACTGGCCCATTTCCCTCAGGATAGTGAATTCGACCAGTGCATGGTCACAGCAGTCTAGGCTACCACTGATCTTGTTATCCCTTGTTCTTCCATGTTGGTGAGCAAAAGACTCAGTAACACTTCTCCTCTGGTCAGACTGTGGTAAGTTCTTCAAATTTGAGGTCTTTATTGCCAAAAATGGGAAGAAGCACTTAAAGGTATGATTTTAGACAGAATTCAAAGGAGGAACCTCAAAGGAGGTTTTTTTCAGTAAATATATATAAAATCACTTGCAAAAGGTTATATTGAATTAACTATATGCACTTTAAGTAAATAAATTAATATTTTAATTTCCATTTTCAAGTTAATGGAAAACATAAATCTAAATTTTAGGATTGTGGGTTTCCCTGACTTTATAGCAACTATTATTTACAGAAATCGTAGGCCTTTTGTGCTGACTGACATCTGATTAGCCAAGTTACAGGGCCTTTTCCAAGAGCCTTGCTGCTACAGAGAGCCCTCCTGGAAAGTATAGCCTCAGGGCATGTACCCTAGATGTTTCACTCCTGTAAAAGATGGAAGTGCTACCACCTTCAAATTAACAACCTTCTGGCTACAGAATCAAGATAAAAGTGAGCATTGTGTTTCAATGGGATTTTTTTCTGGTGGCAATGCAACTGCTTTCATGAACAATAAAGGCACAGAGCCAAAGTGAAGTTCACTCAGCTTACAAGAATATTTTTAGTTCCACAATGACTTTTATTTTTCAATGCCTGCAAGACCTACTTACTGCACAGTTACACTTCATGAGGTCTCCTACATGTGAGAATTGCAGTTGCAGGGACAGGAAGACAGAACTGTGACTGCAGGAAGAGTACAGATGCAATAGCTGTAAAACAGGTTCTTGAGACAACTCTTCCTAGAAGGAACAGCCTTTCACTGATGTTTGAAGTCCACCTATAGGACTTCACAGAGCCATTGAACAAGAGTAATAGTGCCTACTTATCTCCACTCAATTCCTGGGTGAAAAAGAGTGGCAAGAGATATGAAGGTTTAGCTAGAGAAATTAAGAATTTGCTCTTTTTTACACTATTTATCTTTTCGCTTGTCTTGAAAATATTCTTGATTTCATTCAGCTTGTTTATTTCTGTCCAGGCATATGCATTTTGAAAATTATGAACATATGTGTTTGGATTGAAATTAGAAGAGAATAAAGCAAAACTATATAAAATAGCAGTTATTGTAAGATCTACCTCATTATGTTTGCCAGCTCCTAAAGTCTGGGAGAGCTTCCCATTTCTGTGCCCAATGGATATTCTCCAAATAGGCAATTTCAGCACACATTCATTAAAGAGTAGCAAGTCATCCAAAAATGGGAGGATGGTATTAAGTCTGAGAATCACATGCGTTATGATCACATTTTAAAAAAACAAAAAAGCATTTCCAGTCACTTTGTTTCCAAATGTGTTCCTCACTTTAAATCATTTCTAGGAAAACCAACAGGAGAAAACACTGCAATAACTCAGTCCTCGTTCCTCTCCTCTGTCTTTCCTAGTGCCACTTGGAGGCTCACTTATGGCTCTGTGCAGAGGGATGGGAGCACCTGCAGTTGTGGAACAGGGGGGGTCTTCTGCATGCCTGGGATGGATGATGGCAAAACACTTTGGGGGAGGATCAGTGAGGGTATGACTCAGGCCATCACTGTCTCTCCCGTCATAACGTACACAGAAGTTGCCAGTTGTTAAGGGGACAAGCAGAGGGGCCTGATCATGTGTCTAGAGGTCAGGGAGCCTCTATGCCAGTCTGAGAGGGCTTTACTTTCCAAGGCAGCTGGAAAGTTTAATATCTGCTGATGCTTAGTAGTGCAGGAGGTGAGGGAAAGGCAAGACAGTCATTCTCGGAGCTCTGCACATTCCCTTCTTGGTCACATCACACACAACAATTTTTTTGGATGTACCTTTTTGCATATATCCAGTTATTCTTTTTTTCAGTAGGAGCAATTAGGTGTAATTTGAATTGATCATTTAGACAAACAGAATTTATATTGAATTTTGCTCTAAGCTTAAATAGCTTTAGAAAAAAAAAAAAGAAGAAAAAAACCCAAAAACACAAGACTGTGTGTTAGATAACTATTATTAAATTTTCTAAGCAAAACATTTCCATTTCTTAAATTTGAAACCAGTTTTCAAAGTCAGAATACATTTATTTTTAAGAAGTGTTAAAATTGCAGAAATACAGTGCCTTATTTTATTTCAGATTAAATAAAACGTTCCTATTGGGTGATTCAATTTCTCCTTGGCTTCATTTGTTTGTTTGAATACATTTGTTTGTTTGATATTTGGTTTTGTCAACATCACAAATAAATAAATAACTGAATTTGCATGGATCTGGAATTCAGCATGACTAACCTGGTTAAGAAAATATGTCTTTGGCATCTTTCTTGGAAAGCAGGCATGCTAAATGCCACAAATTCACAGACATGGCTTGTGTCTGATTTTAATAAGAAAAAATGCATAGCATTTAATAATAAAAGGACTTACCATAGCAAGTCTAAGTATATTAGTATGTGGTCTAAGTATAAAAATGAGGAAGAGTTTATAGTGTCAGTGGCAGAGGTAGTGGAGGAGAGGGCACAACCCTCTTCCCTGCCAGCTCCCTCCACAGCCCAAGAAGCCCACAGCACCACGGTCCCATCCCAAGGACCATGGCAGCCCAGGTACCTTTGTGAGCAGTCACCAGGGCTGGGGACCACAACAACTTTTGAGCAGGTGCAATGCGGGTACCCAGCTGAGGTGACAGCCTGGCCAAGCCTCGTCTGGGTAATAGGCTGTAGCACGCAGCCACACCAGCAGACCTTCAGTTTGGGAGCCCACAGTACTACCAGCCCCCTACCAAGATTCTCTCATTGCAATTTTAAGTTCAGCAATAAATCTGTTTTTCATTAATGAGAGAATTAACAAGAGAGACAATCTCATTTCAGACCTATTAAAAACAAAATTAGGTATATTAAACAAGGTATATAAAGTGCTATGGGAAACTTTTTTCACCAATAACCGTGACTGCACCCAGAGTAATCCAATCTAAATTGCTATTGAAAAATTGCATCCCACAGTTTTCCTATTTCTGAAGGTCACCAGCTCTCCCAGACTAGTCTTACCTTAATTTCACTTGCATTAGCTTTACAGCAGAGTAAGTGAATGGCCTTCAAGAGAGTTACTTTCATAAACTCATTTTAATAAAATCACGATCTGGTTAAGTGGGTTTAATCACACAGATGCAGTTCTTGTCTCATTGACTCTAGTAGAAGTTCATGGTGTAAAGCAATCCAAGAAAAATCAGAATTAGCACCTTTGCTTGCACTGTAGCGCAAAGCATGTCTGATTATGCTGAAAGGGCTTGTAGCTTAGGTAGGAAATGCTAGATTGCGAGTGGAATGTTACATCTAAACACGATATGTAATCCATTACACTTTCCCATATCTCACCTATTTCTATTGTCAGCTCTTTTTTTTTTTCTTTTTTCTTAGGTACAATAAGGAATAAAGATGTGGTAAAAGTCAAAAGGTTGAATTTTAAAGTTACAGTTCTTATGCAGATGTGCTCATTTGTTAAAGCTTAGCATTTAACCACAGGCCATGACTGGAATTTATTAACTTGCTAAAAAATGATAGTATTAGGTCCTCAGCCACTGTGTAGTGACTGCTTGCTTAATTATCCATATCTAAAGAGTTAAAATGGTGGATTTTGCTGATTTGATATTCTTCCAGCTTTCTGCTAGTGTGCGGTATATTGTGTATTAACAACACAGGTCATTGAGTACCCACTGAAAGCTCACTCTGGAAATACCTGAAGGACACATTGAACTCTTCAGAAATCTGTGTCGTAATATTTCATGTGTTAACAGAATATGTGGCACAGTGATGCATAGCAAAGGATCAGCCCCGGAGTGGGCATCTAAAGTGCTCTGTCTTGCCGCTGAATGCTAGAGTGAAGCATTGTAATTTTATTCCAATTATACTTTTAGTGCCATGATGTCACAGCATAAATTTGTACTTTTGCATGCAGCTCATGCTGGTGTGATGACAGCTCTTAAAATATTGAGTGATTGTGGGCCCGTCAGCATAAAATTATTCTAACATGGTGCCTTTATTAGTGCTTCAATAAATGCCTTTCTTCTTATGTTCCAAGGTGGCATTTGCAAATGAGCTAATTTCTCGGCAGTAAAATAATTGTGTTGCATTTATTTTGCAAGGTGGGGGTGGAGGAGAGAGAAGAAAAACGTTGTTACATAAAAGGGGTTCTTTTGCCATCAAAACCACATTCACCGTAGTTAGGCAAGTTTAAAAAAGAACACATTAACTAAATGACTGTACAATTATTCAAATGAGCTTGGTGTTTTATAAGGCCATAGAGGGGTATAAACACTTTTTCAAGCCATATAACAAAAGCTGTGACAGCTCTCTCACAAGAAACATTTCCTGAAAGTCAAGCACAAACTATGTTTGCTGACTGATGACAGATATTTTGGGGTTCAGAACACATGTCTTTCAACAAACTAAATCCAAACCAGATGTCAGCTAAACTAATTCACAGGGCAAAACAGATAAGAACTTAAGATAAGAGGGAAACCAAGTTTTAAATTTTATCTGTTGTCTCTTACTGTCATCTAGAAAATAGACAAAATGATACAAAGAAAATCATTCATAAATGGAACTGTGCAATCATAGTGCTAACTTAATAGGAAAGCCTTGTTTACACTGTCTCCATAATGCACCCATCCAACAATTTATTTGAGCAGATTTTGTGACATAGTATGCTTCTCACTTCTTGTTTAGTTATTTAGCCTTAAAAAAAAGAACTGACTTCCCAAAGTGCTGCTCAGTATGCATCACTCAGTGTTCACAAATCTGAAATCTGTTCAATAACTAAAGGTACTTAATTTTAGGCATATTGCTTAAAAAGATCTCAGCATATGCATTTTTAAATCAATTATTCCCTGAGGTAAGCTAAAATTGTTTTCAATTCCATAGGTTACCCTTCCCTTCCTTCATCCCTGCCCAACTAAAAATAAAACTCTTATTAAACTTAGACTTTATTAAAACTTAGAATTTATTCAAAGTAACAAAGTCTTCCACTAAATAAAAATTAAAAGGTTTTGAATGTCCTTTACTGGAAAGAGACTATTATCCAGCATTTGAACATGAAACATTTAATAATATATGTTCAACTGTCCTGTGAGTCTAAATTTCAAGGATCTCAATGTTTTTAAGCCACAGCTACTCAGAACATATCTGCAGTAAATGTACAACAAGTGCTTCAAATGGCATACATCTGAAAGAAAGAACTTAAAACACATTAAAGAAAAAAGTGGAAGTTCAACAAGTGAGAAAATCTGTTTTTCTCTTAATGATGCTTAAGATGTGTGTCTTTACTTAAAATGTTAAATGCTGAATAAGGTTGGACTTAACCAATGCATACAACAATAATTTTTGCTTTCTCAAACTCAATTATGGTTAGGCACAAGCAAGCACAGACAAAGAAAAAAAAGCAGAGAAATAGAAAGAAAACTAGCATAGTACATCTACTACGTAACTGCAAAATTGCAGGAGACATTTTGTGAAGGAAAAAAAAAAACAAACCACAGCCAAAACCAAAAAAGACCCAGAAATCAGTTACCACATTTTAAGTGCATTTCTTTAGCCACCTGGCATATTTAGATAAAGCTCGGTATCAGAATGATTTGCAGCCTGTAAATGTCTGGGTACTATAAATATAAAAACAAACTGATCAGGAACTTACTTTAGTGTTTAATTAAATTGCAAGGCTTTTGCTACTAAACCTGTAATAACAGACGATGTTAATGACATCTTTTATAAAGAATTTAGCTTTCAAATGAATGTATCTGTTTCATAAATAGCTGAATTATTCTGGTTGCTGGTAACAGTAATCCAAATGCCTCAGAAGGATATGACAACTGGCCATGAAATAGTTTCCCAGAACTGTAGATTTGTGAGTGATTTGGCTCTAAATGTCTTGAAAGACTTTTAGAGTCTTAGCTACCAGTAACAGAAATATCAATAAAGTGACTTTTTCTATTAAATACAATGAGTAAAAATACTTAGGTAACCATCATTCAGTCCAAATAAATCTGTCAGAGTTGCTACAACATTGATAATATTCCTTACACAAAAATGGTAAATCTTGCTGATTAAAATGTAAGCAAACACACTACATAAATATGCAAAGTCACTCAGGAATTTTGTCTTGACAAACTAATGAAATAACCAATCATCTTGCCTCCAAGATCTCCGTTTAGATGCCTCTTAAATTATTTTTCTTGATTTTCCTCTACATTTAACAACATTATAACGCTGAGTTTATGTACAGCTGTTTTAGTATCCACACTGATGAGTTATCTGAATAGCAAGTAAATTGCCCTTTTATTACCCAGTGAAAAGATCAGAATAGGTCTTCTGTAGCCGAGGAAGACTTGGAGATGGTGGGAACTGGGACACAGAGAGAAACAGAGCAAAGACAGAACAGCTCTCAGGGGCACTAGATTTATATTAGAGATGTTTTTGATCGTATTATTCATAGCCTCTACAGCACAAAATACTTAAAAACAGGCAAGGGAGCATTAAGGTCATCAAAGAAACATAGATAGGGAGAGCTTCAGTCAGTGGTTTATTGCAAATAGGGAACAAGGGAGAGGGAAGAAAACAAATGCATAGCACACATGATTTGCAAGGCAGAAGCATAGAAGATTAACAAAGTCACATGTCCTGGCAATGCAGTAATCCAAAACTTAAGCACAGTGCATAATGATGGTGTATATAAAAGTGATGAATAAATGAGATTTTTTTAAATAAAAGAAAATTAATTAAAATTAATATTTTTCTTGGAGTTGGAAAGAAAATATGGGAAATATGAAAAAACATTAATCAGATGAAACTCCATATTTTAACCAACCCATAAAAAAATGTCTGATTTAGTTTTCCTTTTTGAAACTTCTTATTCACAATTAGTTTATTATCAAATTTCGTTTGAAAAACTGACTGGTTTGATTTTGTAAATGCTAAAGTGAGATCTTCTGACCTTTTCAAAAGAAAGTCAAAGCAATTAAAACTATTTGCATTGATTAATATACTTTTGTGAACATATTTTTACTGGACTTTAATCCATGTGTTTTGGTAAATAAGTTGTCCTGCTGAAAATGTTAAGTGATTTTCAGTTCATAGAAAAATAAATCTGTAGCAGGACAAACACAAGACTCAGAGAACTGTTCAGCCTGGAGAAGAAAGGGGAGGGGAACTTACCAATGTGCACAGATATCTGACTTTCAAATGTTAAGGTTGAAGTATGAGGGTTCCTGCAATTACAGTCTAAGTCTTTTTAGCTCCAGAGTTGACAATATTCTTAAGACATTAGAGGCAACTATAGAATCCATCCATGTACATCTTACAGAAATCTCATGCTTTGAAAATTTCCCTTGCTTTGAAAGAATGAAGTTTCTTACTATTCAAGAGGCAGAGATGTTCCAATATAAGAGAAGATGACCACCAAAAACCCTAGTGATGAAGTGGTGGCCCTCTGAGGTCAGGGCAGGCCACTTGCAAGCTTCTTGAAGCAAGGGAGGGCTGGAACTGTGCCCAAAATGATCAGTGGAAGTTTGCACATGGGGGAAGTTAGAAGGCCAAGCTACTGATCCTCACAAGTTTGGGATGCCTTGCTGGTCACTGCCAGCTGAAACACAGTTCAGTGTGGGACTCACCTGTGGTGAATTAAGGGCATTTTTAGGTAACTGAAAAATATCTGATGGAGAATGTTGCTGGAAGAAAGAATTTAGACAGGCCAGTGGTTAAGGGAGAAGAACAGTGTGAGCCCTGAACAAGAATGGATGTCTACAGTCCAAGCAAAGAGTGTTGTGAAATCCTGAATTTGTAAGGATCTAAACATCTTAGGTTATAAGAGATTGGAAATACTGGTTTTAAAAGCTAAGGTTAAAAAAAAACCAAAACCACACACACACACACACACACACAAAAAAAAACCACCAACAAAAAAATGAACCAATAAATAAAAGCAAAACCACAAAACATTGCTGCAGCTCAGGCATGAAACAAGCTAGGAAGAAGAGTCTAGAATAGACCTCATCTGTAAACCACAGCCACCTGCAAATATACTTATAGCTTTGTGTTTGCAACTGACTTGGTGCATACAAGGAACAGAGTGACTTAGCAACGTCAGTTAGTAAAAGGAATAAAACTTCCACTTCACAGCTGTCAGGATAAAGGCAAGTAGAGGAGAGGTCTTAGAGCACCCAGCCTCAGCCTCCTTGCTGTTAGTACAAGAGCCACAGAGACATTGTCAATTTTGAAGACAATAGGGTAACTTCAAGCTACATTTTGCTCTAATTAGTATTGTATGCCTACTTTTTCTAGAAAAGTATAAATTAAAATAGCTCAGTATTGCAAATGGTAGGAAGACAGAAGGAAGCTGATTCTCAATCAAATTCTTAGCCTCATCTTCCCACTGGCACATCTTAGGAATCCGCAAGTCTCTACTTTCCTGACCTAGTGCATTTAATCCTTAAGTTATTTTTCATTTAAATGGCAACTACTCCCCTCTAGTACAGCTATGAATGATTGTCTTCACAGCAGAGTTGTACATTTCTAACTTTTTCTCCCATCCAACATGCAGAACTTGCACAGCCATTTTACAGGTAAAATACAAAAATGTCTGCCACTTTCCTTCTTGCTACCAAACTACCCTCCATTCACTGAGCACAAAAACTGAACCACCTAAATGCTGACATCTCAGATGTCAGCACCTAAATGCTGACATCTCAGAGTACTTTCTCCTTTGCTCCCCAGAAAAACAAACCTATTCTCCCAAGACTGACAGGGAACGAAATATTCATAGGAGTCACTGAAGCAGGTCATACCAAAGGCTCTCCTAGCCTAGAAACATGTCTCTGGCAACAACCAATACTGGAGGTACAACAAGTCTCAGAATGGGGCAAATATACTTCACCACAGTAATCCCCTAGTTCCCACTGATTTGCAGTCTCACGACTTCATGAACCAATGGTGTTGTTTTACTCTTTAATAACCCACATTGGATTTTTTTTTTATGGGCTAATACTGCAAAAGTATTCATGGAACTACTCAGCTCACCACACCAGCAAGATTCATGAGATAAGGCCCTCAAAATAAACAATTAAAAAAACAAACAAAAAAAAAAAACCCAGGAGCATGGGGTGACTGAAAAAATATAATTAAGATATGATTTCTTATATCCAGCCTAGGTTGTTTTGATAGCTGACTGCTCATCTTAACCATGCAAGGTGGATGCACTCTTTTGGCAGCCACCGTTTGCCAAACAAATAATTGTGACATTTGAAATAGACTGCATCTATTTAAGGCTTGATTTTCAAAACATAGAACATTCATAAATACCACCTAAAGCAGTATGATCTACAGGTGTCAATAATTTACAGAATGAAAGTGTCCCTACCCCTTCAGTCTTTAGGATCAGACCTTAAAAAACAAGAAGACAAAATGCAGACAGCAGTGTGCAGAAGCACAGTTGAAGAACTGAGGATCAACAACAGGCAGAGAAGAATCTATTAATTTGCTAATGAAAGTCTTTCATATGGTATCTTAGAATCTGTTCCAGTCCTGTGTCTGGAGTAGTTTTCCTTTTACTAGCTACCAAGTGCCCTCCGTCTTCTTTTTCAAATTTCTCCTAACACGTACCTCTTTGTGCAGTTCTTCTTCCTTAATTTAAATCATGAATAATAATCCTTACACGCTGCCTTTCCTGAACTGTTGTCCTGTGTTTTGCTGTGAATTTCTCATATCTCATTTAGACCATAAGCTTTTCAGATAGGGCATGCATCTTGTAAATTTATGGTGCTGCATGTGTGTTTAATGCTAATAATGTTCAGTGACAGGGCAGGGCAGATTCATAAGCAATGCCCTGAAAAGAGGCAGCTATTGAATTTATAATCTGGCACTTCATATTCACAAGAGAGGAAAAAGCTGTCATCTCAGAATAGGGGATCTGCTATAAAAGGAATGTTTTTTTGCACTAATGGTTATCAAGAATTCATACACTCCACTTCATTATCACTTCCATATAGTGGTGACTATTTCCTAATGTTCCTCATACCATAAAGCTGTTGTTTAAGTCCATTTGATCACTTCTATTTGTTAAAAGAAAGGTTTCCCAAATAAAAAGTAAATTAGACCCAAGGCATATGAACGTATCACCCACACTCTCCTGCCCATCAAATTTCATAGTGCAGGAAACAAAACAGCTTCATATGTAAAATGAGGTAGACAAGTACCTCAGTGACACTTAAGAAACAGCATCTGAATCATACAAGGAGGGAGAAAGGAAGCAGAGTGCTGGGTGGGCTAAACAAGGAAAATACTTGGGAGCTGTAGTTCTGGAAATAACATGAAAGACTTCATCAAACAGAAGGAGGACTTATAGGAAAAGTAATCTTTTTACAAAATTGTTGAGGGCCAAAATACAATTTTTGAAGAGCCCATTTAATTACAGCTCTGATTTTACAGTAAGCTGAGCGCTCCTGGCAAAACACTCACATTTTTGCTCATTTTTCAGCAGAGTTGGCAGCATCAGACAATTGCCTCTGCTAAGGGCAAGTTAAGAATTCACTTCAGGGTACTGGGATGCCTTGCTGACTGTGCTCAGGTGCTTCTTAAAAGCAGTATACTAAAGGTAGCATTAAAATGAATGACTCCCAGAAACAAAAAAAAAAAGAAGAGTACAGCCCTGCGTTGATCCAGGATAACATAAACCGCAGACAGAATTTATGTGGGGACTTCATGACAAAGAACATAAAGTTTGGCATGAAAAATATCCTTAGCTACTCTTGTGTTTCTTGCTTCTGCAGGAGCACTTGCAGGCTTGCTTGCTGGGGCTCCAGAGGCAGCAGATACAGTGATACCCTCATCTGCCAGCTGGATCACCTTCTTACAGACCCACAGGAAACCTTCCTCCATGCTCCTCACTCACACCACCCTCCCAAGTTGCCTTTCAAAGGAGAACTTGTAGGATGCCCACACAAACCACACTTCCCTCAGCCCTCTTCCCTAGTCATGCCATATCAGGGATTCTGAGACTGACTTAACCAGTAGACAAAGCTGCAAAGCTGTGGTAGTTGTATTGGACATCACATCTGAGGCCTTAACATTATTTTTTTTCTGTTTCTTTGCATTCCTTTCCACTCCACTAATATCTAGTCCTCTGTAGTAAACAAGTTACAGCCAACTGAATTTTTTGTGCTATGGGATAGTGCAAACTTAGAGAAATATGGAATCAAGTACAGCTCTTTTGTTGTTTGTTTGTCGTTTGGGTTTTTTTTGACGAGGGGGAGCTCTTAAATATAAATCTGAAATCACGTACAGTAATTCCAACATGTGATCCATTGATTGGCATCACTAACCAGTCTATTTCATATACAGTTTTTATTCCCATTGCATACCATACCTTTTCTGAGGAAAAAAACTGTACAAATCTAACAACAACAGCAGGGGAAAAGGGTATAAAAATAAGAAACAGTAACAAAATATGAATAAAAGTAGTGGATTGCAGAGGTAAAAGAATTAATTTTCATATTCTCCCAACATTTTCACAGTTGCTAAGATATCCTTCAGTCTTTCTGTAGTAATTGTAATAGTCAAATACCCGTAGTTAAATACAGAAACTATCTATTCTTCCCTGTCTGTAGCTGCGTTTGGCTCTTGCGTCAGTGTCACAGTAATAAACATAACGAATATTTGTCATAGGTGAGTAGTTTGTCAAATCTCCACCATTAACAGTATCTTCTTCATGCAATCCAGAAAGCACATCACTTAGTCCCAGTGGTATAACAGGACATGAGTAGAATTTTGTTTGAAAATATGTCTTCAGGAAGTGTACGTATTACCAAAAACAGGTACCACAATTAAACTTTAAATAATATACTTGCCCTGTCTCTCCTTTACATGTCAAATTCAACATCACACAATGACTCTCCAAAAGTGTTTTTGTATATCCCATGAAAATATGTCCATAAATAGCCCTGATTGTAGATGTTGACTAGGTTAAAAAAATGAAAAAATAAATGACCTGTTTTTCCCTGAAATAAGGAGTATATAAAAATATTCACACCAAAAGCAAATAATTTTCATTTACAACAAGTTTATGAGAAGGCAAAGAATGAATTTTTTGAAAATACTGTCCGTAACCCAAATTAACAAAGTATCAAACAGTATTTTTATGCTGAAGAATAGACCGCATACAACAAGATTAAAACCATTTTTACAAGATTTTTAAAAGTAATATTTTTTCACCAGCTATATTAATAAGCTTATATCTACATTTCTGAAGGAAACTGGGAAGTAAGTATTCTCCAAAAGAAGGAATAACTCTGTCATTATCAATTTTTTCCTCCTTCCTGAGGTTAAATCGTGCTATACCTTAAGATTTCACCTGCTACAGTCTACCATCTCTGTGTCAGTTAAGATGGAAATTTAATTTCCCAAAGACAT
Organism: Limosa lapponica baueri; assembly: GCA_002844005.1. NCBI lineage: Eukaryota > Metazoa > Chordata > Aves > Charadriiformes > Scolopacidae > Limosa > Limosa lapponica. The sequence continues at coordinate 47,525 of KZ506090.1, read as the reverse complement.
TACCTAAGTGAGAATACTCAAAGTTTCTTACCTGCAGAGGTCTGCCAACGCTAGGGTTGCGCCCACACAGGACACAGTCTTTTGCTGATCTAACTCTGACACAATCAAAGTTGTGTTAACAGCTAGCTTGGGCTTGGTGCTGCACTAGGAACAGTTCCTGTCTTCCAGTTCAGCATAACAGCTTCCTGGTAATCCTGAGCATAATAAGAGTAAATTTAAAATGTAGCGTAAGCATAGCTAAAGAATGAGGTAAAAAAAACCTGAACCTGTTCAAGAGAAGTCATAAAAGATACTTATTTCAAAAAAAGCCATCAATCTTTCCTCGGCTGGGAGTTTAGAGGAGGCCAATGAAATGCTTTCTGAGCAGGAAAAATACAGCAGGCAGTGGAAGGGGCCTTGGACAAATCCCAGCTTATGACACAGGTATCTTTAAAAGGCAAAAAGCTTAAGGGTATGTTTTAGAGTGTGTTTAGGAACTGCACTAGGGTAAGTCTGTAGTACTGGCCAAGAGAGTCTTGTGGCCTGAAATATAAATCAAGCAGAAGGCTCCTGACATCCTAACTCTCTTCTTTTGAAGAATAAATGGAGATAAAATGGCTGAGGTTTAGTATATGTGTCAACAACCACAGGCATTTTTATTGCCGAAAATTCCATGTGAAACTTTTATGACCCTATTGATGCTAGGGGGCTTTTTTCCAAGGCTGTGGGTACAGAATTAGCCATGCAGTTTCAGTTAACATCAGTGGCAGCTGAGCAGCTGCTAGTAATTTCCAGTTAGCTCTCAATAAGTGTTCCTTCTGTGGGAACCGCTTCCATTTGCAAGAGATCACAGAATAAACCAGTTCCTTTTAAACTGCAATGGAGCAGGAAACACTGATTTGTTTTCCTCTATTTCAGAAAGGCCTCTAAAAAGCTAAGCCAGCCCAGTGTAGATTTCAGCAACAGAAATGGAGCAGTTCTTGTATGAGAAGAGGCTGAGAGACCTGGGTCAGTTCAGCCTGGAGGAGAGAAGACTGAGAGGGGAATTCGTCAATGCTTATAAATATCTAAAGGGTGGGTGTCAAGAGGATGGGGTCACGTTTTTCTCAGTGGTGCCTGGTGACAGGACAAGGGGCAACAGATACAAGCTGGAACACAGGAAGTTCCACCTGAACATGCAGAAAAACTTCTTTACTTTGAGGGTGACAGAGCACTGGAACAGGCTGCCCAGAGTGGTTGTTGAGTCTTCTTCTCTGGAGCTATTCAAAACCCGCCTGGGTGCATTCTGGTCCAGCCTGCTCTAGGTAACCTGCTTTGGCAGGGGGGTTGGTCTAGATGATCTCCAAAGGCCCCTTCCAACTCCTACAGTTGTGTGATTCTGTGATTTAATTCAGTGAGTGAGAAGACAAATTACTGAAATCATTACTTCAATTACTGAAATTGTGCAATTCTTTTCCTCTACATGCTTAGGGATGACATCCAGAATGAGCTGTTCCATCAACTTTCCATGGATGGAGGTGAGGCTGACTGGCCTGTAGTTTTCTGGATCCTCCTTCTTGCCCTTTTTGAAGACTGGCATGACATAAGATTTCCTCCAGTCCTCAGGCACCTCTCTTGTTCTCCATGACCTTTCAAAGATGATGGAGAATAGCTTTGCAATAACATCTACCAGGTCCCTCAGCACTCGTGGGTGCTTCCTATCAGGGCCCATGGATTTGTGAATGAACTAGAACATATGGATTTAGGACATTACAACATTAGGCATGATGAAACTTTAACTGTCTTTCAGATTCAGGGGTGTTCTTTATCTGGTTGTAAGCACCATAAAAGAAATAAAACTTTTACTTAAAGCCATGGTGACAGGTAAGTATGTAGTAAGCAAATCTGAGGTAAAGTGGGATGATTGGGTGGTGCTGAAGCCAACAAAATAAGGATGTGTTCATATAAATATAAAGTAAGGACATTTTCAAGAAGTTACTATCCCTCAGTAGAGATATGGAAAATTGTTTGAGAGTCTGTTATAAAAAAAACAGGGATCATTTAAGGTAAACCACTTTACTTTGCAGCCTCAGTAAATTGGAGGCATACATACTCAGTCATATAATAGGTACCAGTACAGAGGAACAAACCTTGTAAGGTAGGCAGATGACGAAGTCTTGTGATATGAACTTTGTAATTATATGACTGTTCATGCCCTCATAGGAGGATAAAAATCTCAACCATTATGGGTAGAGTAGGACTGAATACCCTGTTTGTGTTATTTTTCCTTCCTATTATAGAATCATTGGTTTGGGTTGGAAGGAACATTAAAGGTCATCGAGTTCCAGCCCCTCTGCCATGGGCAGGGACATCTCCCACTAGACCAGGTTGCTCAAAGCCCCATCCAGCCTGGCCTTGAGCACAGCTTCTCTGGGCAACTTGTTCCCAGTGTCTCACAACCCTCACAGTAAAGAATTTCTTCCTAATATCTAATCTAAATCTCCCTTCGTTCAGTTTAAAACCATTGTCCTATCACTACATTCCCTGATAAAGAGTTCCCCCCCATCTTTCCTGTGGGTTCGCCTTAGGCACTGATGGGCAGCTATAAGATGTCCCCACAGCCTTCTCTTCTCCAGGCTGAACAACCCCAGCTGTCTCAGCCTGTCTTCATAGGAGAGGTGCTCCAACCCTCTGATCATCTTTGTGGCCCTCCCCTGCATTCGCTCCAACAGGTCCATGTCCTTCTTATGCTGGGAGCCCTAGAGCCCGATGCAGTACCAGACCCCTGAAGAAACACACTCATCACTGGTTTCCATTTGGACATCAAGCCGTTGAATGCATCTCTTTGAATGCAACCATCCAGCCAATTTCTTATCCACTGAGTGGTCCGTCCATCAAATCCAATATCTCTGCAATTTAAAGAAAAGTCTGCTGTGTGGGACAGTGTCACATGCTTTGCACAAGTCCAGGTAGCAGATGTCTGTTACTTTTAGTACTTCATTTCTCTTTTCTGTAGTCCTACCTGTATCTATTTTAACATAAGATATGCACCCACGAGCTCATTGTGGGAATAAGATGGCACTGTTGTAAATATTTGGGAATCAACACAGCTTACAAAACTCATATTAACAGTTATTTGAAAGCAGTGTTGAATCAAGCTCTAAACTTTTCCCTGCAGCCCCGACTACAGCATTCCTGTGTGTCCCACAGGAAATGGCATTGCATTTCTCATCTCAATAATTCCACATGAAGATTCTTCAAACACCCAAAGGCTGGTTAACTAACCTGATAATGGGGATGAACAGTATAATAAGGGCTGTAATACTGACCAGTCTAACCAGTAAGCTTCTGCCCAAAGACAAGTTTGTCATTCATCAGGTCTGTGCTGTCAATGAAGCTGTCCCAGTGATGTTCTGCTTTCATGGCACAGTAAAGCTTGAGCCACAGATTCAGAGTACGATCTTCATTTGTCCCCACTGAAGATCCTATTTGTTCTCCGTATGGTAAATATGATGATTACTTTGAGAGCACCTTGTGCTGCCTGGCTGCCACTAAAAAGGAGCTGTCTTCCTCTTTCCTGTTCAACCTTCTCCCAAACAGTAAAAAAAAAATTAAAAATCCATGTACACCTCCCTGGAAAGAAAGCATGTTTCCAGTGTGTCAGAGTGGATCGCACCTGGGATTATATTTGGACTGAAATAGTGGGAGTCAAGCCTTGATGAAGGATCTATTCTGTCATTTGCCACCTGCCTCTTTTTTTATCTTGTTTGAGTAGAGAGTTAGTATTGAAATCCGTCATCTCCCACTATTATCACCTTGCTGCTAGAGTATTTCACTAAACTATCTTAATTGCTAAAAACTTGTATTTCAATCCCTCATAAATACTGCCTGAAATCAATTCACTGTCAGGCAGCAGCTGCAACAGTCACTGTAACAGGTTCCCAGAAAAAATAGTTAATTCTGAAAAATGTTAATAGCGTTAGCCATCAATTGAAATATTTAATAATCAAAATATGAATTTACCTCCTCTTCCTCCCCCCCAAAAAGTTTTAAGACAGGTTAAACTGTCAAAAGCAGCATCACTACTGATCCAGCTGAGCCAGAGAAGGAGGTTGTATATCCTCATTATTACCATAATTGGCATCTGGAATCTGTTCAAAAATTCTGATTTACTTTGTAACAGAGGATTATGGCTGAATTTGGAGTTCTTTATGGTCTGCAGAGGCTTCTGAAATTCAAATATAAAAACTGTCAGTTAAACATTTCATAAAAAGCCCTACCTTATACTAATCCAAAGAAACATGAACAAGTGCTTGAGGGGATGAAAATCCACAATATGTTTTCGTAGCTAACCACTTACAGAAACATTAACATTCTTGGGCAGGGTCGCTCTGTGAGCTTCTGAAGTAACTTAGGAGCCAGCAGGATTCAGTTCTTTGCAGGCTTCTAACACCCTAAAAAAATAGTCAGCCAGAAGCCTCTAGTACTTATGAATTATTAATGCTACCTTTCTTGGTTTTTTTTTTCCTTAGTTTCGCTTTTGTGTGCGTGTTCAGCTGAGTAATTCAATAGACTGATAGAGACATGAATAGATATGCTAACTAGCACCAAGGCTAACCTTTAAAGTTCGTTAAAGCTGTCAGCTTTCAATGAAATATTTTCATTTTTCTTTTTCTGAACTGGAATACAAACATTATTTGTACACTTTGTGCCAGCAGGGGTGCCCCCAGGAATCAGCTTTTAAGATATTTTTCTTCAAAGTAGGAAACAGGTTCAAGAAAGGTGTCAGTTTTACAATCCTCATTTACAGTCCCTGTCATGGGAATGTGTTCATGTTGTGCCAGTAGCTTCTCTCAGTTCTCATTACAACCATTGTCATCTAAACGAGGTATAGAGATTTTAATATCTCCCACATCATCTTCCTGAAATAGCAAGATCTGAGGGGAAAACAAAGAAGATAAAAGGGAGAGGGTTAGGGACCTGAGCTGCTACACTAGTATGCGTGTTGGAAGTGGAAGGAAAATGCCTTACCTTTAAACAACAGTTCAAAAACTTTTTTGACCAACTGAAGAAAAGGCAAATTCACTTTACAGTCCCCACTTTCCTCTTCTGATAAAATCTTCCTTTCAAAGATTTTAATGCATGAGAAAATGAAAAAGGTCTTGACAATCCAGCAGTTAATGTGTTGCACCCTTACTGATCATTGCTAAACTATAAATATAAGTAGCCATGAAACCCAAGTATTCGAACCTAGAATCTAAAGAAATCCCGGTATTGTCCCATTTGGCTGAGTCAGACACTGAAATACAGGGAGTGAAAGAAGTGGGAGTAAATTTACAAAGACCAAATTCCAGCTCCTAGTAAAAGATAACTGATGTCTTTTCTTTTTTTTTCTATTTTTTTTCTTCCTCCTTTTTCATTACATTTGAGTAAGTGTAAGCAAACCTCTCCAAAGTTTAACACTGCGATTTCTGCATTCAAATGAACGGGTACTGTGAAGATAAATTCATAGCCTCCTTTAGGATTTGAAGTTGCTCAGTCCTGTGAGGGACTCAGACCCAGCTTTTTTGATAATACCTATACTTGAGGCCCATCTCAAATTGCAATTGCAACACTTTAAAGGAAGCTTGAATTTTTGTTATAAACTCACACTTCTGGTCATGTTCACAAATATAATGTCTGAGGCAGCTACATCTTGGACCTCTTTTACTTCATTTTGGCATAACAATTTGATCTTTGTAAGATGGAGAGCTTGTACTCAATCATGGTGATAAAAATTGTGGGGTTTTTTTCTTTTTTCAATAGAAATTAATATTAGCCCAGCAGCGTAACTACACCAGAAAACTAATTTACTACTTCAAATGTAATATTCAGATTTCCAAAATATAACTTACTCAATTGTGAGCATAGTTAAACATAGCAATCAGACCTCCTAGGGCAAGGTACTGTAAAGAACTCAGATACCATCACATCAGGCAAGGACTAAGGTCAAGATCTGAAGCAACAAGTAAATATAACAGACAGACCAGCAAAGTGTGGGGTAACAGTAAGTCTTCACTGACCCCATTATAACCTCTGTGTAGTTTTCCTGTTGCAAATATTTTTATGATGGTTTCTGAGAAAACAGTTCAAAATTGAATGCCAGTCCTGGCTATCTTGCATTTTGATAACCAACCAGCATATTTTGCAGAAATAAAAAAAAAACCCTGTCATTACAGACTGTGTGTGACACAACATTCTTACCCTGAAAAAAGTCTTTCAATTCAAGAACTGTGCTATAATATGGAAATGCAAAATGTACATACTATATATCATAGAAAAAAGAATCTCAGGAAAAAATCCCTGTGATACCAAGCATATTAAAGATATCCTTCAAGTCTGAATTCTTTTGTATATATGAAGACAGACCCCAAAGAAATGAAGGCTCTTCTCATGGTCAGGTAACAAACTGATGTTACTCCCACTGCTATTCATAACAACTTACAAGTGCTATTCATAACTTACTACTGCAGTGAAATGAACGTTTATAAAAGTTATGCAATGCTCAGCTAGCTTCTTTCCCAGTGTAATTTGTGTCACAAAGGCTCCTCTTTCTCAGCACAGTTTGCACTTTATCTACCTGCTACTCAGGTTAAGTTTGCCCAGTAATTTGTTCTTGACCTTTCCTCCAAAACAACGAAGAAATGTTCTTTCCTAGTTGAATACGTCATTTTGCTAGATGCATGGCAGTTTCTTCCAATGACTTGTTTGTAAAGGATTTCCTGACCTTCAGTTTGTTCAAGTTTACTGTGGTTAATTGAACGAAGCTGAAAAATCCAGAAAAGATACCTGTCTTTTCATAGTGATGTCTGGTGAACATCACATCTGTCTATATATATGTATGAACTGTCAGCCAGTTCAGCAGACAACTGAATATTTCCTCTTTTCTTCCCACATATTTCTTCTTTCTTCACAGCACTATGAACAATTCAGTCCTAAACAGTAAACTCCAACCTATTTTGACTACAGTTGACACAGGCACTTTTTAGGAACTAAGTCTGGGTAGCACCATCCAAGCTTTCTAGAGATATTTAGCTACTGTATGAGTCTATGCTGTTTTGTTTTGTTTTGTTTTAATGAATATGATTTAATCCACACTCTCTGCCACCATAAGAAATACCTAAAAATATTGTATATTATTGGATCAGCTAACCGATTTAAAATGGTTTCTAGGTAATTGTCTCTTATTGCCCCTTAATTTAAATTTCTTCTTTTACACACAGAAAAAAACCCCAAAACCTCAAAAATCAACAGTATTTTTCAGTGACTTCAACTTAAAGGTTGCTATTTTTATAATAATCTTCTGAGTATCTCAGGATTGTGGCCAATTTTGTCTCTCAACTTTATTTATTATTAATATTCCCAACAAACAAATGACATTTTCCATTATGCTCTTTCATCCAAACAGTCACACCAGGCTGGAAAATAATACTACTCTTTGAAAGATGAGAGAGTCATCTACAAATCCCCCACTCTGCAGAAGATCCATCAAGGTCTTTAAAACTCTTCCATGTCCCTGGTAAGAGAAAAGGATGAGGATGGAACTGGAGATACTGGCTAAGAGCTATCACAGTGCAAATTACATTTGTGTACAGGTAGAATATAACCACATTTGAAACTAAATGCTACCACTCTTTTTATGCTTATTAATTCACAACATTAGAAGAGACTGAGAAAACTTGCACAAAGACAGAAAAACAATTTGACCAAGACCACATACTAGCCAATTGCAAAGCCAGGAACACACTGAACAAGCTTGAAATCAAACTTCCCCATTGCAACCATTTCAAACTACCATCAGTCAGACATGAAATATATACTTCTTTTCCTAATAAAAAGTCTAAAAGTCTACATATTTCCTTTATAAAATGTAAATGTAACCTCTTTGTGTAAAATGATAAAGTTCCAAAGCTAGAAAGCACACGTTGCTATTTTTCTAAGTTAAGTAAGATCAAACACTGCACTATATCCCCATTTATTTTTTCCGTATAGTTAACTACTATGGTTTTTACTATTAATTTACACCAATGGTAGGAATTTCTGTTTTGGAGCAAGGAATAACTCATATTTCATATATCTGTGTGTTACACTTATACACAAGTCTTATGATTTTTTTACGGTAATGACCACATGTGCTCGTACTTTATGTTGGAGAAAGGTCCCATACCTACAGTCAGATATCTAAAGTCATTGCTGAGTTTGTAACATGACTTGAGCTCTTTGCCCTCCAGAAGCCATCCAAAGGTATATGAGTTAGGAAGTGGATAACAGTGAGATGATTAAGAACCATGAAGTCAAAAAAGTCAATACCATTGTGGAGTGTTGCAAAGTCACATAGATATACATAGGGTTCAAGTATTCTGTCTCCTGTCCTGCTGCTCCTCGAAGTCTCTAGATCATGTTGGTCACCAAAGACATAATTTTTAAGGACTGCAGTCCCTCGAACAATAGGTCTGAGCAATTTGTTCCTTCTCTAGCACAGCATGGAATAATTTCCTCTGTACTCTAGAACATACAAAAGACATTATCTCAACAAAGAATCAGTTGAGGATGGGTTTGTAGAGCCTGAATAATCCCTTCCCATTTTACTTCTCTCAACTCTTGCATATCTGCTCTTATTTCTGAGGGTGCACCAGTTGTTTTGGATTTTGGTTTCTCAGCCCCAGGGGAAGCACTGGGCTTTGGGAGTTTATTCTTCCTGCCAGAAATGTTACTGAATGGAAATTAAACAGTTCACCTCTGTCATTTGTGACCAGTAGCTTGTGTTCATGCAGAATCATTTGAAATAGAAATTGCTAGTTGTCTATGCATAGTTATGAGCAATAATTTTCAGATCCCACAGTAATCTTCTCCTACAAGTTCCAGATGGGCACACAATATTGGCACACTATGGCTGTAATACAGAATTTGCCAGGTTTGTAAATCATCATAAAACCCTACACATATTTAGTTCTATGAAAATATACTGCATTAGAGGGGAGGCAATGTAAAAATAAATATATTACACTTAAACTCCATTGCAGCTGTGAGACTTCACACAGTAGCTCACAAGAATAAGCAAAAATGTTTGATTACTAGAATGCTGCTAACATTTGAGTTACTTAAGAAATTGCCTATTCACTCATCTCCCTTAATAACTCTGACCATCCAGACATTCATTTCAAATCAAATCCAATCATGTTACCAACATCAATGTTGCTATTAAAAACAAAAGTCATTAGTTTGAGAAAATCTCAGCATTAAGATCTCCAATCGCATATGCTTTGTACCCCTCTAGTGTGTTAAAGGATATGATTAGTTATCGTTCACATCATATATAACAACTACACTTTGCAATTGATATGGCCATGGCTGCAACAGACAAGATGGACGAGATTAAAGGATGAAAGTGTTCTAGTGTCAGTAACTAAGCATGTCACATTAGAAAAAATTATACTTTTTTTTTCTCTTCCCAAAACCTACAGGCTTATAATCCTTTCTTTCCTTAATGAAACCTGCTGCCTGTGGTGGACAGCCTTGGAACAGGGTGGAGAAAAAGTAAGAGCAAACTCACAATTAAGAAAATGTATGGATTATTTGTCCAAGAGGTGCTGTATTGGTAAGAAGAGAGCTTTAGTACTTGGTTCTTAAATGAAAAACCTTAAGCAAAGTTTCAAAGATGGACCATGAGGAAGCAAGGTGTTGTCCTGGAATAAAAAGGAAAAAACAAAAGGCAAACCAGTAAGTTAGAGGAAGACATCATCAGACAAACACCATCTCATTTAATGAGAATCAGTGTCACAGCTGACCCTCTGTAATGAAAGAGGAAACCTCTGCTAGTCAAGCTAAATGGGCTTTCTCCCTGAAAACTCTATAGTAGCTGGGCTGAGGTCACCTCACATCAACAAAACTGTATTTTGGTCTTCACGTATCCTCTGGTGATGTTTGCATTGGAAAGTAGACAAATTTCAGTCAGAATAATTACTTTTTGTCTTTCTAAAATTCTCAATCTGTAGTTTCAATTAAATATGGTAGTAACCTTCCTGCCTTGCCTCCAGGAGCAGAGTATGCTGGTGAACAAAGTACTCTGTTCCACCCCAGCAGTGGTTGCATTTCACTGATCAGTAAAGTGAATTGCTTAATGTTCCTTATGTTTTCCAGAAGAATTTTTATAACATTTAGGTTGGTCTTGTAAACCACTTAAAAAACCCACCTACAAAACATACCACTTTAATGCACAGTAATACATAAATGTACTAGATAAATACATCTAAGAACAAAAATATAGTAGACTGTACAGATCCCTTTACATAGGTTATTACATACTGTATACAATAATGCATCTTATTCAGTTTCAAACTCCTAGATGTAAAGAAAAAATAAACAACTTAATAAATTAAAATTACATATAAACAATTTAATTAATTAAAGTTACATATCTACTGACCCTAGTGGATTTATCCATAAAAATCTCTCAGCAAACGAGTAATTTGTAACAAAACATTGCCTAAAAAGAAAATCATAATTTATCCATATTTCAGTTCTTATATTATCTTTTTCACACTCCTTTTGCATAGGGCAACAAGAAACTGAATGTACAGAGATTAATTTAGGTAACAATTACCACAATACACAATTGCATTAGCACCTATTAAGATTCATTGTTCTGTGGAAATTTTAATGATACATTCCTGAGTGAATAAAAGCAGAATATGATTAGGAATAAAATTGTTTCTATGTATGCTGACAGGACTGCTGAGCATAATTATACATTTCTAGGGCGACCTGTTTGGAGTTTACTCCATAATTTTATGTAAATTTTGAATAACTTCATTTTTTCAGGTTAAATGCTAATATGTTATTTCATTGCACAGTTCAGTTGTATGAGTACTAATGGACACATACTGCAATTGATGGAATTGGCATCAGATAAAACTCTAGAGTGTTTCAGAATGATGGACTTTGAATTCATTGTTTTCTTCTGCCACATTCTTATTCTTGAATGAGGTGCCAACACTTTCACTCAGTTACTGGATATTACCTATATTATCTATATTCAGAGCAAAAATCCATTCCAAGGAAAATATTTTTAGGGTTGGTTTGTGCGTTTTTTTATTTTCTCCCCTCCTTTTCCTCATTTATTCATTGCATGATGCAACCTTAAATCAGCTTATACAGCTTCCTGTAATACACTTGCAGGAAGCTGGACAACAGAAAAAAGCAAGCAGAGAAAAAAAAAGAAAAATCAAATACACTGAAGACAAATGTGTGGGACCAGGGCTTTGCAAAATCTCCCTGTTCAGATTTGCCCAGGTTTCACTGAACTGTACAGCAGAAATCCTGAGAGAACTGTTTGATTCTTTTTTAGGTTTACACTGGAAGCCAAAACTAAAGCAAACTTCAAGAAGCTTGCAGATTACAGATACGAAACCAAAA
>KZ506090.1:0-32744 GCA_002844005.1 Limosa lapponica baueri | reverse complement strand
TCCAGATTTCAGGAGGATTTGAACTATTTTATTCCCTTCCTCAAAAACAGCTTCTGCTGTGTTGCCCCATACCATGATGTCATCAATGTATTGCATGTGTTCCAGAGCTTCACCCTATTCCATTGCAGTCCAGATCAGTCCATGGCAAATGGTGGGGCTGTGTTTCCACCCCTCAGGCAGTCAATTCTAGGTGTACTTACGCCTCTCCAAGTGAAAGCAAACTGTGGCTTGGACTCTGCTGCCAAAGGGATTGAGAAAAATGCATTAGCTATATCAGCTGTGGCATACCACTTGACTGCCTTTGACCCCAGTTCATATTGAAATTCTTACATGTCTGGCAAAGCAGCTCTCAGCAGGTGTGACTTCATTTAGGCCATGATAGTCTACTGTTAGTTTCTCCTCTCCATTACATTTTCACACTGGCCATAAGGAACAATGGGCGATCAAGTTTTGCTGATCAATCCTTGGCTCTCCAGTTGACAAATCAGCTTATGGGTGGGAATCAAGGAGCCTTGGTTGGTGCAATACTGCCAACGACACACCGTTGTGGTAGCAATTGGCACCCACTGTCCTTTTATCCCCAGCAACCCCACAACAGAAGAGTCTTCCGGGAGACCAGGCAAGGTAGAGAGCTGTATAATTTACTTCGTAATCCAAGGCAGCTATGCCAAAAGCCCACCGGTACCTTTTTGGGTCCTTGAACTACCCTTCCCTGAGCTTGTCTACGTCAAGGACGCACAGAGCTTCTGGGCCAGTCACAATGGGGTTCTTTTGCCAGCCATTCACAGTTAGGCTCACTTCAGCTTCTAACACAGTCAACTCTTGGGATACCACTGTCACTCCAGAAATACAAATGGTTTCTTTATACTTGATGGCAATAGGGTACACCGTGCACCTGTGTCCGCTAGAGCATTATAGTCATGTGGATGTGATATGCCAGGACAAATCTACACAGCACAATAAAGTTGGCTGTCCCTTTCTCCCACCTAGCTGGAGGCAGGACCCCTCTAATCCTGGTCATAATATTCATTACTCACTTCTTGCAAAAATGTCCTGGTTTGGGGTGGAGCAGAGCCAACTTTCTGTTCAGTGAGAGAGGCTCTTGCTTATACTTGCTCCCGTGGCAACCAAGGTCAGCTAAATTGGCTGTTTACCTTGTGGAGGGTTTGCACCTATGGGGTGGAGCGGACAGGTCAGGTGACCCAACCTGACCAATAGTCATCCCGTCTGCTATGCTTAGTATAAAAAATGAGGGCCCAAAGGGCTCTTCTTCAAAAACACTTCTTCAATTGCTCCTCTTCTTTGGCTGTTCTTTGATGTCTCTGCTTCGATGGCTCTTTCTTTGATGATTGATGTCTGAGGAAGACCTTGTTAGTTCACCTACCTTTGATCCCCATTGGTAAATTCTGGACTCCAGTTCCCATTTGTCACTAAGACCAGTCTGGAATTTTCCCAGTGCTGCCTACCGGTGACATCTCCCTAGGAACTTGATATGGTTTTGTTTATATTTAACTATACTGTATCTATTTCATTATTTTCTATTTCTGTTATTATTTGGTATTAAGATGTTCTAGACCAAGTGCAACAACATTGCTCAGATCCGTGTAACCTGAATTCTCTGTTGGGCATTATGAATTAACACATAAGCCTTTCAGCAACATAAATTTGACTACCATAAACAAATATAAGAGAACAGAGTTATACCTTGAAAAAAAGCTACTCTCAGGAAAATAAGATTTTAAAAACTATAAAATGTTAGACTACAAAAGGACACCATGTGAAGTTTCCTCAGCAGATGCTGGAGAAGAAAGATCAGTCAGCTGGTCTTTAAGGTTTCATGAAAAAAATCTTGATCAAAGTCACTGGACAAGGAGGCTGTTGGGAAATGGCCTTGTGGTGAAACTCAGTGATTTCTTTGCAAGATTTTGCCTTACATGCAGGCTTCTGATGTCTTCCAATTAGGTGCTTGTCTTTCTTTCCTCTTTTGCTACAAATGAATCCAAGAGTCTTACCTGTCCTAGTAGCAAACAGGCAAAGATTGCGGTTTTTTTCAGACTCTCTGGGTTGGATTATCTATTTTATTGGAAGAGATATGAAGAAGTGAAACTAGTTTGATAAATTATAAGTGTGAATGAATAAGCAAGTGTACAAGTATAAATATGATGTCTACTGCAGAAATAATCTGTTTCCCTTTAACAAGGAAAAAAAAGAGCAGCTTAATCATCGATGGCTGAAAATACTGAAACTGCTCAGTAAACAGGAAAGTGGTTTTGCTTCCCTAAACTATCTTTTTTGCCTTGTGACATAGAATAGATTTGCAACTAAAGTTCAAAGTTGAAATCTAGCTTTCTCCAGTAACTAGTTTCAACCCATCTGCCATTCACATGATCCTAGACTTTATCATCATGAGTGCTTAACCTGGCAAAGAGGTCATCTGAAAAAAAAAAAAAAAAAAAGTGGAAAATTCTCTGTGCTTGCTCCAATTCTTGTTCAAATAATGTTCAATATAATAAGATATTATACTAGGTAGAAGAGAATATTGTTCATATATGAAGCCTCTTTCAAGGAAATTAATTTTAGTTCAATCATTAAATGTTGAATCATTTCTCATTCTAAAAATTGTGTTTATTGATATCATAACAGACACATGACAGCAATTTCTAGCTAAACTACCTACTTCTAACCCTCACTGGTATTCACACCTAGCTATCCTATGCCTGTTCTTTAATTCCAGCTGTACTGAATTCCACTGTACTGTACTCCATACAGTACTTTATTCTAAGTAGTAAAGCATAGTTATTAGCTCTGAGAACTTTTAGAGATAATTTTATTTTACATTTAGTCACAAACAGAACAGCTTCATTGGTATGGCAGGTATCATGGACCTTAAAGAAAAAGCAATTGTTGGTGAAACTGTTGGAATTGTTCAAACGTATAAGCTTCTTTGTGGACCAGTAGGCAGACGATTGATTGGTTTGAATGAAAAAATGAGGACACATATCAGGAGAAGCTAATGTTCCTAGGACTTCAAAAATTATAAATAACATTTTGAATTATTTCACAAATGCTCCATCACAGTAAGAAAAAGAAAAAAAAATCCAAATACAATAGCCTGAATTCATCATCACAAGCCTGCTAAGCAGTGACTTTTATTTGTTTTTGGTGTGGACTCTAGTTTAAAGTAAGTTGAGAGAAATTTATGTCAATCATTCAATTTCTGCATAATATCCTTATCTTCTTTTTTCCCTTTCCCTTCTCATTCCTGAACTCTCATGACAACACAAATTAAAATACTGTTGTTAGTTCCATTTTAATTCTATAAACCATTTCCCTGTATTTTCTGCTTTGATCATTCCCTCTTTGCACCTTGTTTGGCCTCCACAAGCAGAGTCATCAAACAATCCCAGGGTGCAGCCCCTGAATATTTTCTACCCTGAAAATCTAGTCCTAGATTTTCTGTAATCCAGGGACTGACTACAGCTTTTGTCCCTCTTCCTGGTCATCGAATCAACTATATCAGTGTTATTGCTGAGATGTTCTTTAATCTATTTAAGAATAGTCAGCAAAACTTCCCAGCTTCTCTAGTAAGTAGTTTGGTTTTTTCTGACAACCAAAATTCCTTACTCCAATGCTAGTGTACTGTTTCCTAGTCTGTCCTTCACAAACATGTAGGATAGATTATTCAGCCATAGCAATATGAGGACTATTATCACATCTTTCCTCAGCTGCTTCTTCTGTGGGCTAAACAGACAACATCTCCGGGCAACCTGTTCAGTGTCTGATCACCCCCACAGTAAAAAAAAAACACAACAGTATCTTGTGTTTAAATGGAATTTCTTCTATTCAACTTGTACCTTGTCTTGTGTTTGCTACTAGGCACCACTAAGAAGAAGCTTGCTCAATCTTCTTTAAACCATCCCATCAGGTATTTATACACTCTGCTAAGATCCACCTGAGCCTTTTTTTCTCCACACTGAAGAGTCCCAGCTCTCTTGATTTCTCAATATGTCAAATACTCCAAGGCCTTCATCTTCATGACCCTTTGTTGAACTCACTTCACGATGTCCACATCTTTCTTGCACTGGGAAGCAAAGACCTGGACACAGCAGTCAGATGTGTCTTAAAAGTGCTGAGCAGAGAGGAGGGATCATCTCCCTCAATCTGCTGGTGAGGCTTGTCCTAATGGAGCCAAGGAGGCTGTTGGCCTTTTTTGCCACAAGGGTGCATAGCTGACTCATGGTCCACTTGTTGTCCACCAAGATTGCAAGGTCTTTCTCTATGAGGTCCTTGCCATCGAATTGACCCCAAGCTTGTATTGGTTTATGGGGTTATTTTTCTGGGAGGGCAGGACTTTGCATTTTCCTTTGTTGAATTCCATGAGGTTCCTGTCAGTCAATTTTTCCAGGCTGTTGAGAACCCTCTGGATAGCAGCACAACATACATTGCCACCCCTCCTAGTTTTTCATCATCTGCAGACTTTCTGAGGGTGAACTCTGCATCAGCATTCAGCTCATTAATGAAAATAAACAGCACTGGACTTCTGGGACACACCACTATTGCCTGGCCTCCAGCTGGACTTTGGGCCACTGATTACAGCTCTCTGAGTCCCACAGTTCATCCAGTTTTCAGTGTACCTTACTGTCTACTTTCTAGTCAATACTTCATCAGTTTGTTATGGAGACAGTGCTAAAAGTCTTCTTTTTGACTTCTGATCAATTATAACCCCTAACCCTTCTTCTGTTTAATAATTGCACTCTCTAACTTTTTCCATCTTGTGTGTGTACACTTGGTCATTCCTACCCATTGACTTGCACCTTACTATTTTCTAGCTGTTCTTCCACACTGATAGAGGTGTATTGGTCTTAAGTCATGGTTTCCCAGCAAAATTTACATTTCCTTTCACTAGTGTCATCTAAGCCATGTGTACCTAACTTTTTTATTAAAATGTGATGTAATATGTCCCAAGTCTCACCATCTCATTTTCTATCTGGATTTAAGAGAAAATCTTTGTAAATTTGATCACTACTCTCTCCAGATAGAGAGAATCAAAGGCTAGCAGCTCTGTTTCTCTGTAGGATGATCTAAAAAAGGGAGTCATAGTCAATTTGGTAAGACAGTTAAATTACATCTTTAAAGACAAGCAAAAAGTAGGTCAGGGAGAAAGAAAGTGGGTACAATACTACACAATAGAAGTGAATACTAATTATGGTATGATGGTGTGGTTTTTTCCATAGAGAATAGATAATGTGGATAGTTAGAAACTCTGCTTTCTTTTCGTAAAACCTTATCTCATAGTACATTTCTTAGACACCTTGATGGGATGACATGTTGACAAGATGCAACATAAGCAGGACTTAAATCACAGGACAAGCTTGCCTTTCAGCTGCAATATTGAAAAAAAAAATAAAAAGATTTTAGAACCCTCAGAAATATTCAGAAGCGCTATAATAAAACCACTACTGCTAAGTGCTGCAAATCAAATGAGTACAGCTGCACACACTGTCACTGCTGTCATTCTGAGCCTGTCAGCTTTTCTGCTTTCTCTGCACAGTTTGGATGTGCCACATCTCCAGAGCTGAGACATGGCACACAGATTGCCAGCCAGGACACTGTTTTCTTTAAAAATATTCAGTGGGTTTGTTACAATGGACTTACCCAGGAGAAAGCTCTGTTCACAGTGCAGTACAATGAAAGAGTTAAAAAGTGTTCACCTAAGGGTACATGTTAGGAATAACCTGTTACCAGGTAAAAAACTGTGAAGGAACACAGAATGACGGAGGATTTCAGTGATAGAAAGTTGCATGTAGAACCTCAGCATCTCCTGTGAACGCTTGCCTCTGAACCACTTTTGCCTAGGCTATATACAAGAGATGATGTGCTCGAGACAGGGTAAAGGACCATCTGTGATCATCACACAGGTTCAATACTTGCCAAGGAATAAGGGATGCCAGTTTCTCTTGTGTATTTTTTCAGTTTCTTGACAAAAAACAAACAAACAACAAAAAAAAATCAAAAACAAACAAACAAAAAAAGCCCCTCAAAAAAAGCCCCCTAAACTCCTTAGTTTAGTCAGTATGATGCTTCAGGCAAAGAGGGAAGGTGTGATATTTTTTCTGTAATATTTACAATGACACAGCTCTGAACACAGATTCATGAAAAAGACTGAGGAATTGTTTATGGTGATGCCACATATTGCAAAGGAACAATGTTGTACAAGTACTTCAGTGGATTCAGACCCGGATATCTGCAGCACATCTGTGTTGTGACACTTTGTGGAAATTTCACCAAAACTGAACCTCCAGTGATTTAAGGTGTTTCTGTTACTGAGCTTCCTCTCTTGTCTAAATGGACTATTTAAGCCTGCACACTTCTGCATTCAGACCATCACACCTGTGATGTGGGGACAGGCATTTGCTGTTTTTTGCCAAAAAGCCTCATAATATCCTTGTGTTTTGTAACAGTTTTGCAGACTGCCTCTGGACCAAAACTGTTGATTCTGACAAATAACACTTCACAGGCGGTTAGGTTGCAAAGTAAAGCAAACACCTTCTAGTATTACAGTACATATTTAAACAGCCAATTCATCGGAAATGCAGCTATACACAGAAACTAATGTTTTCCAAATGTAATGCATACAAATCTGAGAGGGCATGCAGGAATAATAAGGAGAGGAGATCAAGGCAGATCACTCCTATCTTCTATAAACTCCACTTGCATTAGAAGGTGGGAGGTGCCTCCAGTCATTATGGAAAGATGACCTTTCAAATAGTAAGTACAAGCCATCCAGGATTGTCCAACCTAACTTTTGGCAAAGTGGTTGCTTCAGTAGCCCTCAAACACAAACTATCAAGTTTGTTTCACCAAGCCTTAACACAAATACATTACTTCACTTCATCAGTGCTAACTGCTCAGCTGTTTAAAGCATGATGGTGAAAAAGGCAGTGTTATATTGTCACTTGTGGAAAAACTGCAACAGACAAATTGTAAAAGAAGAGTGGGGAGATATAAATTATGCTGACTAGAGCCTGAATGACATACAGCGTACTAGCAGGGTCTGGGGAAGAACAAGTTCACTTTTCACAAGCTTGAAGAGGCCAGAAATCAGCTTTTAAACCTTGGTAAACAATAAGGATATATTTGAGCTAACGTTTCCTGCTCAGAGGACTGTACTTCACAGTCAGGTGTGGCTCTGCAGCATTCCCTACGCTGCACAGCCTCATAGCTAGCACTTCCTGGTACTCAAGACATTTCAGGAACATGTTCTTCCATGAGTTTCTCTGTGTGAGGCGATTCACCTCCTGGTTCTTGAAGCAGAGCAACTAATACAGTTTAGTGAAAACTGCAAACACACTGTTCAGCAGGTTGCAGTTTCGGGTTTTTCAGAGTGTGGGGAACACTGGCTGAACTACTCTTTCCCTGTGGCACAGGTCTGCTGAGGGTTTTGGCAGGAAACTGATGGTGTTTGCGCTTCACTCTAATTTAAATTCCCTAGCAGCTGGGCCTTGTAAGAACCCAAGAAAACATTATAGCTTGACCTTGCTCACACTGGAGCTCACGGTGCACAACTTGAAGAAAGAACAGGCTAAGCGGGACTGTCACTCTGTGTAAAGAGCCAAGGGACCAGTCTCTGCCTCACACTTTCACAGTGTCACTTAAACTCTTCCTTAGGAAAACATTCCTGGGAGCAATGAGTGAAATGTCTATTTTCAGTGGTTTCAATCCTGATATTACTCCAGAACCTGAACAGTCCACTTTTGGTCCATTTCCCATGCTGTTTTCTTTATAGACTGATGAAAGGGAAAGGGTTATCCCGTGCATGAATCAGGGGAGTGTCCTTCACTCGCCTTCCCCTGCTTCAGCACACACAAACACTGGGCAAGATACAATGATAAAAAGACAAAAATCAAGCAAGTATGACTACATTTGTCTATCAGTTGTCAGGGTGCTCACAAGCCTTAGCATTGGCTGTGTTTCAGGGGAGTGGATAGCAAAGACTAGGATGGCAGAGGATGTTGGAGCAGGCAGCTTTTGCTGTAGATGGTATGAGTTGGCAGAAGCAGTTGATCACTCCTCCAGCAATGGGAAAAAGGGGGAACTGGCATATCAGATTTCTTTCTACAGGCTCTTTAATAAACAGTCATGTCCTTGTGTTGTCAACCAGCAGTAAACCTCCACTTTCCCTACTTCATAATGGGCCTTATTATGCTAAAATAATTTAGGCAGAAGACTTGAAGTGTTTGGTTTGGTTAGGTTTGGTTTGAAGAGCAATGCTAAACAAAACAAAACGCAAAAGTGAGAGAGAGGCAAAAGCCTTGCTGCTGGCACTCAGAGCAGTGCAAAACAGAGCGAGAATACCGACAAAGCCTCACTCCGGTTGCTCTGCCTGAGTTTGGTGACAGACAAGCTTTTGGAAGTCAGTCCAATGAGGATGTGAAAGGGATGTTTTAAGATCCACCCATTTCAAACAGTGCTATCTTTTGTCTGTCTAAGGATTACGTTACTTTAATCCTAACGTCATACAGATGAAAAGTAACAAATTCATCATCTTCATACAGAACTGGTGTACATGTGAGTGTTTTCTATAAGGAAATTTTATTGATATTAGACTCAGAATTCACTGATAAAAATAAATAAATAATTTAAATAAATAAAAGTGGATGTTGTGGCCTTTTTTCTGGGAGGTTAATTTCACAGAAGCAGAAAGTAAATTGTCATCTACAGAATGCAGAGGTGTGGGGGGCAGAAAAAAAATCCCACAAAACAAGAAAAGCAGAAATGGAAAACAATTACTAGATTTCATCAGTATGTCTCTACAATTGCCTGACCTCACTTCTGCTGTGCATCTCTTCTCCATATTACGTCTGGTATCTTTATTATTAATAAGTTATACACAAAATATTACACGCAGTATACTTTGAGATTCTAAATGTGTGCTTGGGTAGGATTACTGTGTCTATTGAGACTCTTAGATTACTCCTATTAGGGGGTGAATGTCATGCTATTTGTCATCCAAAAGGTAATTTTCCCTAGACTTATGTTAAGGTCTCATATTTTATGATAACCTCTGTATTATGTTGATCTGGGCATTTTTCATGAACCCATTCATCAGACAGGTATCTCCAGTGGTAACTGCAGCCTTGCAAAATTTTACTTGTTTTCAGGGTGAATAAAATATTTTGTTTTTTCAGTTTCATCAATGATACCAAAAGAGCATTTGAGTCCCTGTGAGCATGCCTGTAAAATTCCAGGGCAAGCTTTGCACATACTAAGAAACATATACATAGGAGTTAATTTACTGATCTTAAAAAATACTGTATCAGAAGGGAATCAAATTCAGCCTGGAATAAATGTTATTATCTGGCAGCTGTCTTGTAACTACCGATCTCTAACTGGCCCAGAATTCAAGCCCAGAATTCAACACCAGTACAGCCAAATGGGTAAGAGATGCAGTGTCTGGAATTTTTGATGCTATTCACTATGATACATTTGTACATGGGTGAATGGGTAACTGTGTAAGAAGGATGACTGGGTTTGAATTAACTGCAAATTCTGCTTTACACCTGGCATAGCATGAGGAGGAGACACACTGACAGAGAAGAGCTTGCATATTCTAATTAATAAGCATTAAAACAATTTGCAAGATGTCATATATTGTTTAGAAATTGTACCAAAGCTTCACAGGATAAGGGTCAGGGACTGGCTCCAAGGATGACATACTCAATGATAATTAACCTTTCAGATTCCTCTTAGGTTTCGGAGCAACTTGTGATCCTAATTGAAATTAAATTGAGGGAGGTGGAGAGAGACGGCTCTTGCCAAACTATAAACTGCAATAAAAAGCAGCAGATTTAGCCGTGTGCGCTAATTTCTTCTTGTGGAGCACTCTGAGGAGCTGATACAGACACTAAATCAAATCCACAGCTTTATCTGACTAGGTGAGGCCTCAGCACTCCAGTCAAGAAGCAAAACAGATGTAGATCCTTTTGCCAACAGCATGCATTTCCTGTGGATAAAGGGAGCAATTTTCTATTCCCTCAGGTGCTGCTGTATGTTAGCATTCAGTAAGCCTAACAAAAAATCCCAGCTGCTCTCACCTCAGAGGAAGAAAACACAAACAACTCTAAACAAATCAATCTAACATTTTCTACAGCCTCTAATGTGGAGCACAGTCAATTTTTTTCTGTCTCCTCCCCTTTTTTACATAATAAAAATCTACCATTCCCATGTCCCCAATAAGTCGAGAGCCAGCAAGTGTAAATGCAGCCATTCGTATAATTTGAATGATAATCGAAAATAAGTGGAAAAGGAGGATAAATTTATCAAACTTGTGAGAATATTCTAGGAAAAAAGGAATTTCCTGAGGTAACTGTCCTTGACCTGGCTCTTTAATCGAGTGAAATTTCATCACTTTATCTAATATCATGCTTCATGCTTCAGGCTCCCAGCAATTCTATTTTAGTGTGGTCTAATGGGCAGCTGACACATCCACTCAGCACCAGACTGCATAATATGTGCTGACACACTGTGTGGTGAGCACCCTATTGAGAGCTGTTTATTTGTGCCTGGCAAGGAAAAATTTCATCCAGTAAAGTCTCTTCATAACAATTTCAGTCTCAGTTTTCAGGCCCTCCATGGACTGTACATTTTGAGAGGTTCAGAAGCACTTGCAGGGAAATTCAGTGGCTTATTTGGGTGGCTGTACATTATCTGACTTTAGGTGAAAGGTTGTGAAAGCACTGGTTATGGTTGTCTGAAACCTGAATCTAGATAGTGTAATGAAGAGTGTCATTCTAACTGCTTTGGAGCCAGCTCTTCTCAGAACCTCTGATTCAATTTGATATTCTGAGGTTAACGCACTGTATTGGGTCTGAAAATAGGAATGCACATGAAAAGCTTTTATATTTATTCAGTTCAGTAAGCATGGCAAACTCATCAACAGCTATTTGTACACTGTAGCATAGTAGGACTTACCTTGATGTTCTGATTTATGCTTGTTATTTTTCCTGCAGTATTACTTTAGAGTAGAAATAGACTAAAAAAAAACCAAAAAGCAGACATGCCTCTCAACATAGCAAATAGCAAAGGACATTATCATAAACAAAGCAACATGAGAAAATAAAGGAATGACACAATCAAAAAGATTCTGGCCTCTCAAACTCATGTAGAAATCAAATTGTCTATATAGATATATAGAGACCAAGGAATACATTTCATATACACATAAGAAGAACTAACATATTAAGATAGTTCTCTTGCTTATTAGCTGTGGAGAAATAAGTAGTCTGTAAAGCAAGTTATACGTACACACAGGTAACAAAAGAATAAGTGCATACAAATAGAATTGATTAAAACCTATGCCTCATCAATCCATCCCCACTGAAAGGTATAACCAAATTATATCTAGACATACAATTACTGATCACCTTAGTACTTGGAGTGGAAATTTATTTCAGAAACATTGTGGGAAAATGATTCTATTATTCTATGAAAAGCATTTCTGATCTTTTATCTAACCTTAATGTCTATTACATAACACATGCATTTTCTACAAGCAAATACCTGACATTAACACACTGAGAATGTGTGTATTACCCACAAGTGTATCTTGAGGGAATTGTGTTTTGATTTTGATAGTGTTACAAAAGTAACCTTGGCTTTTTCAGTCTCTTACTTTAGAACACCCAAAGTCAGGACTTTTAATAATCGACTATTTGGGAGAAAATCACTAGAAAATTCTGCAAAAAGTCAAAAAGCCAAGCCTTCTAATAAAGTTTCAGACATCAGTTATATTTGCCATTGATACACATACATATCTAGAATCAGAATTGTTGGGTGTAAAAACTACTTTATTAGAGACTGCCCAGAGACTTTTGGTGAAAAAACTTTGTACATTACTAATACTTTAGAACTCAAGTTAGCAAGGAACCAAATGTAGAAAGACTGCTTCTTTTTTTCTTTTTTCTTTTTTTTTCCCCAAACTCTGAAGGGTCAAATCCAATTTTCAGTGTTTCAGACTGTATCAGATTCAGATCCATTATTATCTGTGCCAAATTTTGTTTCTTTGTTTTGCATAACTGAGCACTTTCTTTAAATACTTTAATTTAAATCCTTTTTTTTTCCCCAAGTAGAAAACAGAAGCCAAAAAAACAATTTGTACCAATACAGTGTTTGTCCCAGTTTCCACTATCTCCCATATTCCAAGTTATTGACATGTAAGAAAAGTTTACATAACCGAAGACCGAATTTTATTTTAAAAGACAATAGTATGTATCATTTATTACAAGTATAGTTGATATGTGCACTCAGTAAATATATGCTCATTTGTATGCACACACGCATATGCGGTATGTAAATAGGCTAGTACATATATAATCGTGAAAGTCTTTATCATGAAAAAGGAAAATCAATCTCTTAAAAATAATAAAAAAAAACAACCCAACATTAGAAATGCAACAGTTTCAGTCCCTGCAGGAACATTAACTTTGCCATCTTAAAGAGAATGGGAGCTGTATTTTCAGTGCATGTAAAATACTTTCTGGTCTTTCCCACAAAATAGACAGATTGCACTAGGAGCCAAATAGTAATGTTAAGGAGAAACTAAGTCTCTTAATTTCTAGATATTTTACCTGTGTAAACTTCCTTGCAAATTAATATAATTTCATTTCAATGTCATCTCCAATATAGAGAGGATCTTTGGGGGGGAACTGGCAGAATGAAGACCTAGCTTTTAATGAAGAATGAGGCCATATACCATGAGGTCTGCAGCAGTTTTTCTGTACGTGCTCTGGAAATAAGCTGCCTCTCATGCCACAGTCCTTGGTCTCACCTTTGCCTCATAGTTGTCATGCACAAAATACCACAGCATCAGTATGGCAGTCACTTTGTGGCTGAGATAGTAGAGCCAAGTGAAGGAAAAAGTGAAAATTATCACCCAGAAAGAGGATTCTGGGCCATTTCTGAGAACTGTCCCTCTTTCCAAGCAAGCATATCCTTATCTGTAAGAGATGGAGATGGCTTAGTTCAACCTCGGGAGTCAGGCCGTCCTTTCAGGTTAGGGGTAGCTGTGTTCCAGCTCATCAGTTTCAGGACAGCAATATGGGATTTCATACATTTGTGTTGCAGTGTTAATTCCCAGAGACTATCCCAGAAACACTGGGATAAATCTAAGGGGCATGAGAAGCAGAAAATAAAAGTGAAGAAGTAGCAGCTGAACAAAGGGCATCTGTATGCAGGTTCAATGCCAAACAAGGAGGCTGACCTTGAGCTCACTGATTGGAGACATATACCCGTGAATATAGGCTACCATCACCTCCTGAAAAGAGAAAGAATAAGAGAAAGTATGGCCCATGAGCAGCTTCAGCTCTACAAAGTAGCCACCAGGGATATCAAGGTAGTAACAAGGAAGATTTGTCTTTCTACCTGCTTATGTCCAGGAGCAGCATCCCGCACTGTACTTTAGATGCCCTGGAGTCACAAGCTACCCAGGAACTTTTTTTTGCTCTAAAGCAATCATTTCATAATTGTTCAGACTTACACGAACTGAGCAAATCCCACCAGGAGAAGACACACAGAAACTTTCAGAAGATTCCTCAATATCTTTCCACTAGAACAAAGGTACATTTCTTTCAGATTTCTTTATCTGTAAAGGTGAGTCACAGCATGCTTCAGCCTCTAGTCAGATAATGTATTGATCTTTGCTGCTCAGCCAAAGTAAGTATTTAGCAGTAAATTCCAGTTTTCAAGGTGGAGAAAGGTATTGGGCACACATGGTGCGATCTTTGGAGTATGAGGTAATGCAGAGAGGTCTTTTAATGAGCTTGGAGAAGGAAAGAGGAACTCAGAGAAAGTAAAGGAGTTATTACAGTTCAACAGTATTACAGTATTTATATACAGGAGTATTACAGTTCAACAGTAAGCCCTATTCTTATTTCAGAATCCTAATAAAATCTGCATGCCATTTATCCAAATGCAAAACAAAGAAACATAAAAGCTGTGAAAGGAGAAGAGTCAAACCAACATTTTCTAGTCTTGTATGTGCATCTCTCCCTAAGTCACCATCCAAACAAAAACAAAGAAAAAGACAGAAAATTCTGTCATTCTAAGACAGAAAATTCTACCGGTATCTTCACATGAGATTGTATTTGAGAAAAAGTGGAAATGCCACCTAGCATTAATATACTTGGAACCACCAGGAAGGCTTGCATAGAAATCTGCTTCATTATGTGTATGTGCGTGTATGCATGTGTATATTTTATGTGTATTTATGTATATATTTCGTTTAATTGTTAAATAGGTCGGTAGATTTTTTCTAGTTTTGAATTTTACCTAAACCTAGTAATTTAAAATGTGTTACATAAAACAATTTCTGATGCCTTATTAACCTTCAAGTTACAATATTTCTTTTGCCCTTGCTATGAAAGTTATCACTAACGTACGGTTTGGCTTGCAGTCCCTGAATTCCAGTCATAAACAGACACATGGATTATTTTCAAAGCTACACCTACTTCTTCCAAGAACAATTTATAAGGCAAAAACCTTGAATAATGCAAGCAGGACCTTCCTAAAGGAACATACAGCCTAACAAGGGCCAGTGAAAAATTCCTTTATTTGGCGTTGAAAGCATGTTTCATAGCAACACACACATATTGTATTGCTTCTGCTTTTTGGCTAACTAATTCCATAAATAATGAATTTAAATTACACAATTAATTAACAAGGCCTAGGGTTCAATGTGGAATCAATAACAATCTTTCCTCTGTAATGCTTTAGGTTAAGATCCACAAATAAACATTTAATTTAGATTTCCATGAGGGAGTTACTGTGTATATACAAAATGATTATTAAATGTTTTTACAGAATGAGAGATTAACTATATAATAGATGGAACATCTGTTAAACAGGTTTTAATTCCAGTATCCATTTCTCTCCGGTTTTAATTCTAATACCCATTTCAAGGTACTAAACTTATTTTACAGGAGTTGTATTAATATATTTCACTTGGTATGCAATTATAAACAGCTATTTTACTGTATAGTTAGTAGCACCCTTATATGAATAAAGCTGTATGAATGAACATGATGTTGGTACAGATGCATGCACGGAAGTACCAGGCACTCACATAGAACATACCAGAGCATGGCGTAAGTGTCTGTGCTCTGGTCTACATACAACAGGCTGGAGGCAAGCCTATAGATGTTCCTCAGCCTTATCCCCTTGGGATTTTTCCAGGAGGCTGCACAGAAATAAACAGAGGCACAGCATTAGGCCAGGCTGTGGCAAAGCACAGAGTCACTTCACAGGTTCTTTTGGCCATGTACACCTCCACTCAACGTTAGCAGTTCTGAAGACTGGGACAGGATTCTGTTTGCAAACACAAATTAGACATAAATATAATTGTACCTTTCTCTAGGTGGTTGGAGAAAGCTGCATTTTAGTAACTGCCCCTCTTTGTCCTTTAAGACACAGCACCACTATTGCTCCTGCCCTAACAATAAGAATATGCCTGTCAAAGACTTTTGAGTATTACTGGTAAATGATGAAACAACAATTAAACAAGGCAGATATTACATGACTTAACAACTGAAGAAGCTGATTTTTTTTAGTGTGGAGAGGGGAGGAACAAATCAGCTCCCAGACCCATAATCAGACAGGTGCTGTTGCATTTTAAGCAACGCAAGAATCAAGCTACAGATCTCCAGGACACATTTACCTTTGTCTTGCATTAAATTGATTACTAAAGATGTGGAAGCAATTTGTGTTAAATGAAAACGTTTGGACATGGGTCATGGGTCTGACTGCACTAGCCAAATGATTATTTCATAATTGTCCACTGTGGGATTTCTTGCACTTTCACTGAAGCATCTGGTAGCATTGTCCGATGTAGAATACAGGGTTGGATGGAGCTAAAATTCCTGTTAGGTGTGGGCATTTTTCTGTGCTAATTGAAATTATCTTTAAATTGAAATTAATTTCAATCTTTTACCTCCATCTACACCCAAATTTTTCTAAGCTTTTCTGAAAAGTTCAGTACAGCTTAGTGGCTCAGGCATGACGTTAGAGGTAGAAATCTCTGTGGCATTTTGGATAAACAAACAACTCAACAGCATGAATATTTCTAACAATCTAGCAGGGTACAAAAATTTGTTTCACAAGGAAATGTAATTCTTCTCCTAATGTAAGTGTGTTTGCAGGACATAAAATCTTGACCTAGCTGAACACAATAGAATTCCATCGCTTACTTCATCACCATACGTTCAGGATTTACCCAGGAAAAATGAATTTTTTGCCCAAGACATTATAGTGAGCCCACAACAGAGACCCAGACAGTGCACAGTTACACAAAGTCAGAGTGCAATGCCTGAATGACAAGGACGTATTTCCTAGTGCAGCTGCTCCCTGGCTCTGGATGAAGTCCTGGTGCTCTAGGTTTTCTCTTACACTGGATCAGCAAAATGCACCTACCTTTCAAAGTCCATCTTTGATGGACTTAATTAATGAATGTTCATATAGCACTTCAAGTACCTTTAAAGAAAGGTACTAGAGAA
The DNA here is from genome assembly GCA_002844005.1 of Limosa lapponica baueri. Classification (NCBI taxonomy): domain Eukaryota; kingdom Metazoa; phylum Chordata; class Aves; order Charadriiformes; family Scolopacidae; genus Limosa; species Limosa lapponica. Next base: position 16,200 of record KZ506090.1, on the reverse strand, counting down.
GCATAAAGGATTACCATTTCCCACATGCATTGTGAATGAACACAAATGCTTTGCAGAAACTGACATTTCCACATACATTCTGAATTGCTGAAAAAATCCCAGCTTCATTGTATTAAATATTTAGCAGGAAATTCTTTCTTTTTTTCCCTAGGAATTCAGTACACACTTGAAAATGTCAGCTTCTACAAAAGCATTTCTATTCATTTTTGACAGATGTTTATCGTATTGCAAGAGACAATGGAAAGGGTCAAAGTCCAAGAAAAAAACCCTTTCTCTAAGATGAGGTCTGTGAGTTACAGTATTCCAAAACTAAAAAGATTTCCATTTCTCAGTTAAGCCCACAAGTTCATTTGTAAGTCACATACTGATTGGGTTTTATGGAAAATCACATCTCAAATCTAAATTTAGCCACTCAACCCCTATGCGAATAAGGAGGACTTGCCAATGGTTGAGAGACTTCAATCCTATTTATATCTGTTTGCCAGTGTAACCGTAAAAGCACATAATTTGGCTACAAGTTACCGTGTAACATGCAAGTGCTCTGAAGACCATTCTCTGTACTGCAATATATTGTTATAGGTTGTCATCCTTTCCTTTTTCATGAGATAAATTCTGTCCTACCCTATCCCCTAGGAAGATATATCCTCTTTGAAAATTTTACTTAAATCTAAATCTGATGGGGATTTGGGGAGAGGAGTGGGTGAGGGCCATTGGAGTGCCTCTGTAATTTATTTCTGCTTCTAGCATGCTCTTTGTGATTCACAGCATAGGCTTTCTCATCTTATATTACCATATGTAAACCTCTACTTACCTGAAACAAGATCTTCAGAGCAACCACACAAATGCTACATCCTATACACCCATATAAAATGACTGGGAGAAATAACTAATTTGTACATTTTCATTCACTGTAAGGTTTTCCTTTTTGACTATGTTCTCACCAACTACAAGCAGATACACAGCATATTCTCTGAAGATATCTAAAAGGTATAAGCAAGCACAAATTTTATACCATCCAATGTGAGTGCTCCCTCTTTCTGTGCAGGTAGAATTACCTAACATATATCCCACAATATTAAAATATATTTTTCAAAACATACAGGAGGCAAAAAAAAATATAAGATGAAATCCCTTATCTGCCTAAAAGATTCAAATCTGCATTTCCCAATAAAGCTTCTAACCAAAATACATTGAAAGGGGAGTGGACCTTTCAGACTCTCCTGGTGACATGGTTCCATTTGCATCAAATGCAAGGAGTGGAAAATTCTGGGACTCAATGGCTGCTTGCTACCTGCAGGCATCAGGATGTCTGGGTTTTCGCCAATATATCATATTTTAGATGAAGGTGAACAAGACAAAGTAGACAAACCAAAGCAGCAATTTAGAAATTTGAGTTAGGACTATGTCTTGGGGAAAGGTAGGTATCCAAATCCCCTCAGTCATGGAGGAACTCATCCTGCATCTCTTGTTTTCACCAAAGGTTGCTGTTATTATTTCATTCTTATTTAAATAGCCAACTTCACCTTTTTGCTAATAATTTGGAGACAGCTAAAATAACTTCTTTTTTAGTTTTCAGTTAGAAAAAAAGGTTCAAAAACCTAACCTCTGAGATCAAAATGAATGTGAACAACTCTGAAAAGTAACTGTGAAGCACTTCATTTAGGAAATCAAAACAATTAGGATACCCAGATTTCTAGCTATGAAGCTAGAAGTCAGATATGGGTCTCCCCAGACCCCGGTTTCTCAGCCTGGCCCATTTTTCTCATAAATTAAAAGTGAAAAAACATGTCTCAGGTAACTTTGTCATCTTCCCAAAGCCCTTCCTAAGTTTCTCAGCTATCCTCACTGTGGTTATTGAGGGTGGTTGCGGAGGTAGAGCTAATTTTAGAGGGCTTGACACATAAAAGGGACATGCAGAGATGTTGGTGATGCCACAAAGAGAAAGGAAACCACAGATACAGATTTTCATGCTTCTGTGTTTAATCCAGAATATTTTGAAATTTCTTTCAGAAATGATGACGATCCTTAGGCTGGGCCAGGGTTAGGTCTATTATTGTAGCTTATCCAGAACATCTTAATTTGTGTATGCAGAGAGAGATAGTTTGACCTACAAAATCAAGAAAATGTGTGAAGCTTTAGAAAGGATATGTTGTGCAGAAGAGGAGGAAGAAAGTTCATGCCAAGAAATGAATTCTCATGTTCTGAGAGCTCCTAATGTGTAAATGGTTCAAAATGATGGGAAAGGATGTAGAGAAGAGGCATAAAAGAGAATATAACCTTTTCTCATATGCTTCGGGTCACTTTAAAAAAATTGGAATAAAGCACCCCAGAGATCACATCATGAGGACTGGAGATCATCAGAAGTTTAAGAATTCTTTAGACAAATTCTTAGAAATGTCCATGGTATATTAAACCACTAGATTCATCATCAGTAAGAGTCTGAAATCTTTAATCTAGACAAATTGCAAAACCACAAAAGAGAACGATAATCTCCAGCAGAGCTGAATAAAGCAAAAATAAGGAACTTTGTTCTACTAAATGTACATAAAAGGGATAGGATTTGATAGATATACTGTATCCCTGCTATATGCTTTTCTCTCATCAAAATACTTCAATTCCCATCATGGCTCTTTTGATGCTAAAATAATAGCAATAAACACAAAGCATGATCAGCTACGGTGGCATTTCACACCACCCATCAGTTACAGAGAAACAGGAAGCACCATTTTCCAAATTGAAAATGTTTGAATGGGCTGTCAAAAAGCCTCTCAGTAAATGTGTTCCATCCAACAGAAACAAACCCTGTGCAAACAAATCAAGTGGTGCAGAAATCCTTTGCACAAGATGATAGGCGAGGCCTCCATGCTGACACTGTATGCAAGCCAAGTTTTCATGTACTTTGATGGCTGACCTCCAACTCCTGACATATTCATTATATTCCAGCATGTTGGGCGCAGATTGCATTGAAGTGATGACAGCTACAAGACAGCCAACAAGGAATATGGGCATTCTGGCAACAGGTGGCCTTTCATTTGTACTGGGAAAGTTAATCTAGTTTATCATCAAAGTATATTATGTTCAAGGAGTGTCATGTTTTGAGAAGTCTAGTGACAGATCAAATAGAGGAAGCATTCTTCCATAGACGGTGACATTTTTTGTAGACCAAACCTTTCAAACTGCTCTATTGTTTATGCTTGATTTAGGTCAGTTAAAAGTTATTCCATTGTCTCGGGGTTTACACTGCTGGCTCCAAATTACAGTTTCTGTCCTATGTCAAAGGCTGATGGAGGCATGCCATAAAGTATGCAGCCCTGGGACCACCATCAGCCACACGCTGGGGAATACTTGATTACCTTGCAAAGGGTGATTTCAGAAAGACGATACTCCTGAAGGAAAAATAACAGATAGAAATACTTCTGGGAATGTGCGTGTCTTTAGCTCTGACAACCACATTAGCTGCAAATCCAGTCCTGAAAATCTTACCCCCCTGCCCACTTTGCTTATCTATTTCAACAGACTGAGGAAAATGATGTGTAAAATTGAAATCATGTCAAAGTCTCATAACTCAAGTGGTTGATGTGAACTCTTGGTTTAATTTCACTTCTGCTTTTGGAGGTAGGTCAGAGAAATACCGCACCACAGTTAAAGCAAACCATTGCTTTCACATGTGAGAATATAGCCACAGAGCTGACACCATGTATTCTGTTGAAACTGTTTTGGGGTAACAAAGTATTTTTTAACTAAACAAAGATTTTCAACAAATAAATCTCTTGCCATGGAAATTACAAAGAAATATATTTAGGAGATATAAACAATCAGAAAAGACCTCAACACCAAAATGCTTAAACTGGAGATGGAAATCTGGAAATCCTGGTGCACTCTCCAAATATTGTAGCTTTAACATCCTAAAACACTTTTTCTTCTCTATGGACCACTTTCTGAAATACAGACTTACCTAAGAATCTTGGAAGTAAAACTACACACACCAAAAGAAATGTGATCTAAGCAGGGAAACTGAGCCACCAACAGAACTGGCAGACTATCAGGGCTCCAACTACAGCTCCTGTAGGGTACCATGGCAACATTTTCAAATCAAAATATCAGGCTTTAAGATTAAACATTTTTTTTTTATGAATTTCTATCAAAAACAACAGCTTAATGGAAAATGTAAACAAGTGGATTCATTTCATAAAATAAAATTTGCCAAATAGAGGGGGAAAAATCATCATTTTCTAGCGTTTGTTGCTAGCAGTGTAGTTAAGCTTAAACTATTACTGAATAAGGATCCAAATGTACTTTGACAGAAGAAAAGTCTGAAAAATCTAGGCATGTATGTAAATATTATTTTTCTAAAGGTTAATGTTAATCAGAAATCTCATAAAAATATTTAGCTCTTACATTCATTGAACATGAGTTTTGAAAGATTGGAACCAATACAGATGCATTGATGTTTTAGCTGAGGTGAAGAATGTGTTCTTTGAAGTCATCCCTACCTTCTGCACTCTGGCTTTTGCCATGGAGTTGTCTTTGAACATGTGAACCAAATTAATTAGAGGTGCAACTTCATGAGAAAATGTATTCCAGAAGAGCACAGATCAGCTACATCCTTTAGTCCTTGCAACCAGACCAGAGCTAATCCAAAGACATTTACAACCAGTTTCTAGCTTTCCAAGCAAATAATTTACTAGCATTTTTTTTCACTGAAAGATACTAGAGAGATAATTTCTCAGATAACAGTGCCTTTAAGAGACATCAGCAACCTCTAGAAACTGTGGCATAAGTATGTAATGTTTCTGGCATGACCAATAGGAAATCTGAATCATTTTCTATGGTTTTCATATGTATACTTGTTAACAAAGTAAAATACTTTGAGTCCTGAGGATCTGATAAATTAGGAGTTCACTTTCAAGTTAGGAAAAGCAAAAATACACATCATCTTGAAAGGTAAAGCCAGCTAGGAAAAAACCTGTGGGAGACAAATAACACAAGTTCGCAGAATGTGATAGATGGAATAGAGCTCAGGGTGTTACCTAATAAAGAACGACAGACAAACAAACAGCAAATATGCTGCTTTTCATAGATGAATGCACCCAGACTGCCACCTGTCACTCTTATAATGGCCATCGACACCCATTAGATGACAATGTGAATATCTTTACTTCTGTAAGTCCTTTCTGCATTCATAAGAGTGGCTTCTGGTTCATCAGTCGCTTGCTCCAACCTGTCTAGTGGATTTATAGCTTCTGATTGTGATCGTCTTTACAATGTTGTGCAGTTAATTAAAATATATGTGCATTCTACTCTTTATGTCACTGAGAGCAGAATCATACCCAGAGGTTCTAATTTCTTTCACATTACAACAAAACATGTTTCTGTTGTTTTTGAGCAGATATACTACCTGGTTTTGCCTCATGTCTTCTGCCTATTGCTTATGTTGGCCTAATTCTTTACAACTGATTTTACAAATGGCTTTTAATTAAAGAAGATGTTATGCACTTCCTTGTGCTACTCTCTTATCTTTCCCCCATGATTCTAGCTGTCAGAGATAGGATGTTTTGGAATTTTAATTTTATTTTATTGCAAAGTTCTTCCCAGTTTTGTCCTTAATCCCTGTAGCCAGTTATTGAGTATCTGGAAGGTGGAAATAACATGTAATGTGGTTAATCAGGTGATTTTGCAAGTCTCCTGCATCAAAGAGCACATGGTAGAATTATGCTATATAATGGTGACTGAGCTAGAAGTTAAATAATAACCATTTAAAATAATTTTTTGCCTGCTGTTTTATAGAGAGACTTCCCCTTCTCTGCTCTTACGCTGTTGCAGTTAGCCTGTGAAAGCAGAACTATGGAAAATAGGCTTTGTAATGGCTTCTTGCCTCCTGAAAAGGGGAAAAGAGCAGGCCCACGTATGAAATTTTAATGTCTCAAGCCCAGGGTGGCTGTTCTGCTTAAGGAAAAAGGCAGATACAAACTTAATTCGATGTATGTACCTCCTTCAGCTGAAAGGAGGAGTTGAGTCTTGATCCACAATATTTTAAGAGGAAACTTGAAGGCTAAATTTGATTCCTTCTCCATATCCATTATTACTCCGAACCTCTGGATGCTTAGTGCAAGGTGAGAGAAAATTAAAACAAGAAGTTTTGTGGTCTTACAAAACCTAGAAGCAATGCTGCATCATAACTTTCAGTGTTGCATACAAGCATATTAGATTTCGGTGCAGACACTGGCTCTACAAAGTACTGACTTTTGCAGGGTGTTCCACCAACAGAAACTAAACTGAGAAAAGTAGATTTTGTTATACACATCCCACAATTTTCATGACTTTGAATGTTTTTATACATGGACTAACAGAATGGGGTTCTGGTTCACAAAGGAGGTTTGTTAGCACTATTCTAATAAAAACAATAGGTAATAATGTTAAAAGACAGAGGATGTAGATGGACAAAATAATCATGACAAGTTCTCAAGAGAAAAGTCAATATGGTTAGAGTCAATATGGTTACTGTTTCTGTCACATTTGAGTGATAACATTTGATTCTTGCCCCAATTTATAGTTGCCTTAGCTTAATTCACCATTAAAATCTTTTTCCTAAATTAAAATTTCTAAGACTAATGATTAAACTTGAAATATAATATATATACTTGAAATATATATAATATATAAACTTGAAATAAACTTGAAATAAATATTTGGAGACTGAGACACCCTTGTTAACAGGACAGAGAGATGTCATGGCTTTCAATTATGGGAAGTAACATTTAGTCAGAAGTTTCCAGTAAAAACTCTTAGGATTGGGAATTATGTTTCTCAGTGTTCCTTTTCTCCAATGTATTTGCTTAAATATCACTTTTGCAGCAAATGTTTCAACCAGAAAATTCTTCTAAGAGATAATTTGTAAAGGCAAACACTAGGGCTTTCTCTAGACTGACTGAAAGCAATTGTTTTTCTATAACCAGATAACAAAAAACTTGTTATCTCACTCAAAAATCCTAACAGCAGACAAAGCATGTTCACTATTTCCCATAAAGTACTGAAGTACCCAGGTAAGGTCAGATCTGTACCCTGCCCCTGCAGCTGACCTCGTCTGATTGACCTTGTGCTAACTCTGAAAGTGCTCTGTTTATACTACTTTTTTGGCACAAATCAGTTAGTGCATAGTAGTTATCTGCATGTAAAACACTTCTTTGCAATGTAAGGCAACCACTGAAAAAGAAACTTAGACGACTCATCCACTTAGGGATGCTATCAGACTGCCCCAAGAGCAAAAATTTTATGTTAGAAAATTGCACTTGACTGTCCCATTGTGCTGTTGCTGAAGAGAAGGTGTCAACAGAAACACAGCTATTGTTGCAAAACTGTACACAGGCACAAGTAAAAGCTTTGACTACACTGTGGAGAAAGAATTGAAAATGGCTTGCCTTTCCCAGTCAACAGAAGCAGAAGCAATGTGAATTATGAAGAAACTATTTCTTTTCCCTGAAGAAATTTGTGACATGTTTGGCTGACAGAGCCACCGATTTACATCCCACACTGCTACTGTACCTGTCCTGCCTTTGGCCTCTGATAGACATTCATCCTCTAAAACAGAGTTTCAGATGTTTACACATCCTGCAAGCTTATATTGCAGCCTTCTGCCAATGCTGTCACAAATCAAGTGGTTAAGACATTGAAGATATTAGCAAAACATGTATCATGTAACTAAAATGCGTTATAAGATATTGTCTTTTACAGAATAACAGTTCAGAAAAAAGAGCAGCAATAAGCTTTTCACTCTGAAGTGTACATACATCCTGTTTATAAAATGCAATGCAGATACCAAAATGCATGCTAATGTCTCCAACGTCTGCAGTAATTTCATGGCATGAGCTTCCAATGAGCTTCTGTGACATTGCCACTAATTTTTTCTTATTAAGAAAAATTATTTCTACATTCCATCGTGCCAATTTCTGGAGGTATGCACTAAGGAACTAGTGTACAGTAACTCAGATTAGATACAGTGTGTCTCTGCTTAATTTACTTCATGCTGTTAATTACCCATCTAGAGAGATTTTAATGATGCCACATTTAATAATCCAGATCTGTCTATGTATAAGCCACACATTTAAACTGAGTGGAATTTATTTTGTTTTGGTACATGATTGGCAACAGTAACCTGGGAATTTCATGTAGCAGGATGTTGAATAAGCTTATTTTTACTAGACCTCCTGCCAATAACAGATTGATAATGGAGAAGGCTTCCCTAGGAGGCACTTTTTCCTGCCAAGACTCTTCTGTGGAGAACAAAGTCACTTAATCCCTAGGTCCTTTTCATTTTGCAGTTCAGAACAAAGGGTCCAGTCACATATAGTCATGGACTTAATACATACTCTGCAAAGAGCAATGCTGCAGAGGCAGTTCCTACACTTTTCTCACATCCCGCCCTTGGCAGTATTTCTCCACCCTATGCTGGAAAATAACATTGATTGATCAGAATAAAAGGTAGCTCCTGTCAAAGGAGTACTGGCAAGCTACAACAAGTCTGGCTGAAAGAGGGTAGATATAAGCATTTTTAAAACATGTTTCAATATGATGATGCAGTTCTACATGGACTGTTTCCATGTTTCAAGTTAAATACATATTCTGGTACTTGCTGAATTAGAGCCAAAGATTTTGTCTGTCTGTAAGGTGTTTTACACAATCACATTGGTGAAGATTTCATTAATCTTTCAGATAATTTACTTACACCTGGTGTTCTGCTGCCAGTACTGTGGGTGCAATAACGATTCCTGCTTCAGTCTCTGCTCTCCACGCCCAAGAACTGCAACCCAGAACATATTTCTTCAGCCAACCAGTCATGTCCAGCATGGTCTGTTGCCCTCCATATGTGTCCTGTAGACCAGGGACACTTGGTTAAGTAGTAATTTCTGCTACTTTCTGTCAGATTGCAAGATTTCAACCTATAGTGATATTTTTTAAAGATAAAATTATGCATTTATAAACACAGATAGATTGCACTTAAATGAAGAAGTCAGTCATTCATTTGTGCTTTTAGGATCTTAGCCTAATAAGGGAAGAAAATTTGTTGATTTTCTTTACAGCAGGTTTCATCAGTCATGAAGATGAAGGTGAAGACTATAGAGAGAGCATTATTTTAACTACAGCATGAGGAAATGTGCTCAACTTTTTATTTAAATGCATTAAGTAAGAAGTAGGAAGACTTGCAATTGATTTTGCAAATTTCACAGATAACTTAATAGTGTTAATCTATACAGTTTCCCTCTCATCATGCTCTGCACTTTAGAGTTCTATTTAATGTTTTGAAATCCATAGGGATAGCGAAGTGTTCACGCAGGATAAAAAAAAGGTTAGGAATTTAAACTGAAATGATGTCAGTATACTAGATGGTTGTACAAAATACTAAGAAATCGTTGTCATTTCTTTATCCAGAGTATTGACACTACAAACATATTGCAGCACAAACTGTGCACTTTTTGAAAGCAATGAGAATGATTTACTGGAACTTACTTTCAAACACTTATTAATCATAATAAACTGACCACAGAGACTGTCTGTCAAAAAGAATGCAACTGTTTACATAATAGTCTCTCACAATACTTGAAAAATAAGAACAGAGTCTAGTAAGTCTTACAACCAATTAGACTTTTCAGTTTCTTTATCTATGTATTAGGGGAAAAGCTGCTCCTTCATTATTAAGTAATATTCAACAGCTTTGATTTTATATTTCTAAGGCAACAATTTGGCTTACATCAGTTTTGAGACATTTAATTCTTCCTTTTACATGAGTTGGAACATCTCCCTTTTAGTTCCTCTATGATGACATTTTTTCAGTCTCCTGAGGACATGAAATAGAATTTTTATTCATGTACTTCCTCTTTTGAAAGAATATGCCTGTCTTCATGTTTCTTATCTGTGAACAGTCTGTGTCCTGTTCCTAATAAGCTAGGCTCAGCTTCACATGTAACAATAGTCCCTTGTGTTGTTCCTGACCTTGCCTACTGAAATGTCCCTTAAAAGTGCAAACGAAATTTAACTAGTCAACGAATGAGGCACTGTTCTGTCCTCTGTAATCTTTTTTTAAGGTTTTAAATCAGCACTTATTTCAGGACCCCTTTGACTCTTACATTCACATATTCTACTTGTTTAGCTGTCCATTTGTATTAAAGCAATAAAGAGAAGTTGTCTGATGGATTGTACCACTCATAGTCAAGCAGTCCTCTAACTCTGTGGAGGTCAGTATGAATCCATTGTCTCTTACCAGTGTTTAGATGACCTTTCTTTCTTAGGTGGCAGGGGAAAACCAAACCCAGCCAAAAAGTGCCAACCAACTATGTAGGAAATTATATAACAATTTCCATAATAGGAAAAAAATAAACTAATGGTCTAGGTATTTTAAAATTAGGCCCCTCCAGAGTAATGATCCAGAGTGAAGTTGTTAGAAAGACTGAAATATATCCAAACATATCCATAGTTACTTTCTTATCCAAAAGTGTTTGAAAGTGCCATAAATAGTCTAATGTTTTCTTTTAGCACCTATTTCATTTAACAAAATAAAAAATGTCAAATTGTATTACTATGTTTTGCAGTGGCTTCATATTATGGTTTCTTTCATAGGTACAAAGACAATGCTCAGGTGTAAAGGTAAGGAACAGATCCATATTTTATTAGCAAGAAAGAGCTTAACTTTAACCTTACTCTTAAATGAATCAGATTTCATAAGACAACTAAGACCACTTTTGTACCATTACTCCAGTTGGAAAGCCTGTTCCAGAATTTTATTCTGCTGATGAACAACTCAAATGAAGTAACCAGAGAAGGAAGTTTGACTGATATATTTCCTCAGCAGTAGCTCATACACTAAGGGCAATATATTTAAGCAAAACTTAGGCAAAGCCTCCTTGAAATTAAATGTGGGCACATTTTCACATATAAGCACCACCTAACAAAACTCCCAATTCTTGCAATTGTTTATTTTATACCTAGACTCCATTTACCTAATGGGAATAGGCTTTCACAATGTTTCTGAAACTGTCACATTTTTAATCATTTTTACTTCAGCATCCAAAGGACCTGACTAGATTGAAAGATAAATGTCTTAGACATCATGCAAAGATATGTTAAATGAGAGTCCCAGCCTTGTACATCACAAAGAGCCTGCAACATTGAATATTCTGAGCTTTGTACAACCTTCAGCTATCTGATTCTTTGTGGACTATAGACCCAAGAGATTGGAGATGTCTGCCTCTGTCAAGCTGGCAGGAATTAATTTATTCTGATAAATGCAAAAATGTTAGCTTTTTAAGTCTTCAAGGCTATATCACTACCAGGGCACTCGCCTTTGATCCAATATAAATCAAGATACCTGTTCTGAGGAGTAGCATAATTTAATTATTTATTCATTCCTTACTCTCCCCCTTTCCTACTAAAGGGCTGTTAACAAAATACAGGATTTTTAAAAAACTTCATATGAAATATAGTAAGTCTTTTTGAAGAAGGACTTGCTTGCTTTGAATATAGTGAAATATCATTCATGGTTCTTCTAAAAGCATGTAGTCTGTGAGAGAGAGGCCATTACTCTGAGAAGGTTCACACTGACTCTCTACACTAGTAGCAACTGATAGACTATCGTGAATGACAGGAGATGTTTGATATTTTTCAGTGTCAAGACACATGGGCAACATTTCAAAAAGGTATCTATACCAAACTAAGTTGTCTGTAGTGGCTGGCACAGCAGGAGGTAGAGAAAGGTGGACCAGTTCCAGCCCTGTGATTATGAGAAACAGATCTCCACTTTTCTGCACCTCCTTTCACATTCTGCTCTGCTGACAGACCCCACTAAATTTGGATGTTGGGAATAAAGACCTTCCTATTTTCTAAACCATGAGTACTTAAGAGTGAAGTCTTGCCTTTCCTCACGCAATACTCCCTATTGCACAAATGGGAATCAAAATCCAGGGCCAAAATCCACCAAATAAAAATTTCCTTATGCAGGAATTTGTCTCCTAGGTGCCTCTAACCTAATTATTACTTTTTTCTGCCAAACTGATTAAAGGTTTTGACCTACTGGGTTTTTTGCCCTTTCAGAACAAAAAAGGTCCCACAGAAACATTCCACATCAAATTAGGGAAGAGATGTATTGCGCTTTTTTTACCATACCAGGTGTATTTTTGAGCGGAAAGAAATACACATTTTTTGCAATCACAGTACACAAAAAAAGTCTGAAAGAGAGTAACAAACTTGCTCACAGCATGCAAAACAAACATGAAAATCACTGGGTTTGCAGCTTATTGCAAGCTTCTCAGATGTTTCACATACAGGATTAGCTAAGCTGACCTGTGATTTCATGCTGACATCATACAGATATGACAGTTTCCCTTGAATGAGAAAGTAAATAAAACTCAGCACTGGCAGATCTGACATCCAACATGCAAGATGCAGAAAAGCAAATCCATTTCTCCACAAATCAAAGAAAAGGTTTGCACCAATTTTTGGGTCATGAGGCTTCTGAGTTATGCCCGGTCTGGTTCAAAGTCCGTTACTTCTTTCATGTCGATACCACTCATAGTTTTGATTCACCACTGCTGTCACGGAGAGTATGTCATTCACACATATTTCCTTTTCAGTCAGTTATTTAAAATAGCATGCAAAATAGGTTTTGAAAACATGTGTTATAACCCAGTTCCAGTGGTAATCCAGGGCCAGGTCACTTATTTTAACAAAATAAACAAACAAACAAAACAAGACCTACTAACTTGTGGTAGTAGACTTGGAAAAGGGCATTTCTAGTAAATAAAGTGAAATAGACTGAATGGTACTGGGGAATATAAGGCAGGTTGCTTTTCAGTCTCTCCCTGCCTTCAAGATCTCCTCCCTGTGAAGCAGGAACAGTGTCTTCCATTCCACCACCCCCTAGAAATCTACACAGTAATCCCGCCACAAAATTCCTAGGGAGAAATCTGCATGCAGTGGCAAAAGTTTTAGCGGTCCAGAGGGGCCCAAAAGACAAGAGTACCTCTCTGCCACCCTGGTTTTTCGATAGGAAGCTCTTATCTCCTCTGCTTATTTGCCCCTGATGGATGGTGCCTCACGCTCTGTGTGAGCTGCCCGTGGCACAACAGCTTCGCTGGGTTTGTTCCAGAAATGAGGCAGGCAAAACAAGTTGAAAATACAGGAACCAGGGCTGATCCATATCCATCAGCATTTCTCAGCTCTTTCTACACACACAACTTAGAGACCCTCAACTGCCCTATAGGCTACACAACAAAGAGCAGATGAGACAATTTCTTATTCATGCTTGATGCAGACATAAACAACCTTTTCATTATGAAGAAAAACTCAGTATTTGAGCTGAGTGAAAACAGGTCACAAAACCTACGCAAGCAGTAATTTCAGCAAGCCAGACCCAAAAGTCCTATTTATGGTGAGACAGTAAATTAAACTAAATGCACTAATGAAAGTCCTTTTCATTGATTAATTGCATTATTTTTTTGCTGCCTATGACAAAATAGATTTTCAGCCCTGATTGTTTAATTCATGCATTTGACTGTTTGTAGAGTGTAGAACCACCATCTATGCCCTGAAGGCCAGGGAAGAGTTTAGCTTGCCTACTTTTCAGACACAAATATGTCAACATATTGCAAACAAATTTTCAAACTCAGTTTGATTCTTCAGTGTTATAACGTGGATCTCACAGTTCCTCTGCTGCATCAGACAATTTTCCCATTTGGAAGTTTTTACTTTTATTTGTCCATTAAAACTGAAGACCCCACAACACAGGAAATGTCTAAAATACAACCTCTTGGACAATCCACTGAAAATAGAGTAATATTTTCCTAATTTAGAAAGACTGTTCTATAATCCTGCTGAAATTCTGCCACCAATTTTTAATTCAGTTTTTGCCTGTAATCAAACAGAAATTAAAAACTGTAATTTTCCAAGCTCTCATACATAATTTTATCATTAACAAAATGTGAGTTGTTCACATCAGTTTGTCAGACAGACATTTTGAGAGAACTTTTAAGATATTTTGAGAAGCTTAATTATCTAACAGATCAGTGGGGCAAGAGGGAAAAGAAACTATTCATAGTTCATAGCTATGTTTTATTTCTTTTCTATTACAGTTACTGAGGAGCATTAGTCCAGCCAGAAAACTATTTTGAACAGAAGAGTGAACAATGACTCACAGACCATAACTTGAGTTTCTGCGACAGCTTTGATGTCACCTTGACCTAAAAAACTGTCATGATTTTAAAAAGTCATTCCTCTGTTGTTACAGAATCTTGACTCTTATCCTTTGGACTACAACACATTCATGTTTCATGGCATTGTGTGTTTTTTAAGTGCTTGGTTTAGAGAATAAGTTACTCACATAGTTAAAAAATTTTTTTTTCAAGTTTTTCTGGAACTTGTTTTCCTACTGAAGAGAAACAATGAGTACAGGCTCCCATGGATTCAAATAAAAAAGGGGGTTTGTGACATTTAATATACCCTTTTTGTGTACAAAACACATGGTTAGAAATAACTGTAACATCTCTTGAAAGGACAAGGGTGAATATTCCATATTCAGTAATTAAAGTTGAATCCATGGCACAGAACACCATTTCTAAGGTTTATTTTTAAGTTTATTTCAGAAATTTGTAGTTCATTCCCATTACTTATAGATTTTCTAGGCATTTGAAACTGAGGTATATTGAGAAAGAATAAATTCATTGGTTGTTTGTAAGAATTTAAGCTGACTGCCCCTCTCTACAGCATGGCACCTGATTCCAGAGATCAGCTCCCTCAGTCCAAGCACAAAGTCTTTTTGCTTAATGATGGCCTTACTTGTATAAATAGACAATTTAGGGATCTGAATGAAAGAAAATATAGTTAAAATAAAAAGGTCAGTAAGGATCAGACTTACTCTGAAATCTATACAAGGCACTAGAAGTGAAATAAAATTGTCCACAATGGGATTTTTTAGCAAAAGGACAGTAGCTTTATCCTACTCAGCTGAAGTAGTTACAATAGATGCAGCTTTGACAACAATAAATCTTAATTAATGTTGCTTTACAGTTTACAAAAAAATGAAGAAACACAAATTTAACAAATCATTCTCCTGAAATATACAAAACACGACTAGGTTATTTCTCTAATATTTAGTCAGTCTTGATGCAGAAAAGTAAAGGGGAAACATTTCTGTTTATACTAATAATAGCAAAAAGCAATTTGTAAATATTGTCACACGTTTCTTCTCCTTAACAATCTGCTCTGTTTTAATTTCATTTCTGAAAATTGGTAGGTCTTTAGCTTTCATTTTGTTTCTGCTCCATATTCTTACAATGCATTGTTGAGACAAATCTGTAAGACTAACATTACCAGAGTATCTGAAACAATGTATTTCCTGCAGCTCACCTCATACTTATCAAAAATTAGAAAGTTCAATATTTTGGTTTGTTTAAATATTTTTTTGATTACGTTCGATCCTCAATACTGCAGTTTAAATGACAGAAACAATTCTGTATCTTTTTCCTCAGTTATTGTATCTCACATAGTGATTTCACTGAGGACTTAATATTTCCTGAGAAAGGAATAGAACTCTGACCGAATTTCAACTATTGGATTCCAAATCACTTATCTTACCAAAACTACTTGTATAGATTAATACACACAACAAAGTTATACACCTGTCAGTCCTTTCTTCAAGGCACTACAGTCTTGGGCAGAATTGGAATATTGGGCCATAACATTTACCATCAGGTCAAAGAATTCATCAATTTCAAAAATTGCTTAATCTGTAGAATCAGATTCTACTATGACAGGTAAGCTAAAAACACTGGTCCTTCAGATCCCAAGCTGTGAAGAACCACGCACATCATGCAGGCAACCAACACTGTTAATTGTCTTCCAGTGATTCAGAAAATTCAACTTCCAAGGGTGCAAAGGTAAAGAGAGTTCTCTAGGATACAGTGAGAAAGATTATTGCAGTGATAGCCATGTCACATTTCAGTACAGGGGATTCCAACACTGTGCAGAAAAGCAGGAATTCCTGTTGTATTTAATAATAATGAAACAAGAATTGCAGTGAGGAGTTGAGTTTATTTACACTGCACATTAATGTGTGGAGGAATGGCTGAGTGAAAAGGGGCACGATTTGATTGCAATGAGCAATCCAGTCTTTGGTGTAGATAAAAGCCCAGAGGGAATCATGAACTGTCCTTGAAA
>KZ506089.1:334615-398166 GCA_002844005.1 Limosa lapponica baueri | reverse complement strand
TCCACAAAATTCGTGTGAGGGACTTTAAATCACAGATGCAGCATTTCTTGCAACAGCAAATACTCTTTTTTCAAAAAGTGACACAAAAGCTAGAAGAAGCTCTTCACAAGTATGACAGTGTTTAATCTCTGAACTTTGATTTGCGGCGTTCCCTCAGCATGACCGTGACCCAGGCGGCAGAGCAGATGCTGCTGCTGCTGCTGCTGAAGAGCTGTTGCCAGTGGCAGACGGTGGTACAAGGATGGTTGTGTGTTCACCTGGAACCCCGGTTTAACCTCCAATTATGTAGAAAGGAAACAGTTATAGGGCTATGTAGTAGAAACAGTACCACGCATTGTAACTAAGTTATACTGTGTATGCCTACACTACCATTGTAACTTTTTTGAAATAATAAGTATACTATTTGCCTTATTGCTTTTTGAAATATGGTATTTTAGTGCATACTTTGTAGACCTCAAAACCCTTTGGGTCTTTAAGGAAGCTGGCTAGATAAAAGCCTGCTTCAGATGCCTTTTTACTTTCCTAGATTTGGATTTCCTAAATTCAAATGATTCTCTGTTTACAGACTCCTACTAGAGCAGCTATGTGATTCTGTGCCTTTAGACTCTATTTTTCCTTTTCTAGTAAGTCACATTTTTATGACTGAATGAATGAAGAGTTGATGCCTATAACAGGAACTGATTATGAAGCCTCATATTGACTGGAGAAAAAATCAGTTTCCATACATTTTGCACAGCAAGTACTGTCTTATGACAAATGTCTCAAAAAGGAAAACTTAAATCTGTTCACACTTGCCCTGAAAATGGAGCCTACTTGTTACATGTACTAGGATGTTAAGCACATATACAAAAATATACCACTAAATCCCCTTTCTGAAATGAATATTACAGTGAGGGGTGTTTTTTTTTAAGTATAAAACATTACTGTGAGTGGAAATTTGAAGAGCTAGCCTAATAACAATGATGTTTCTTAAGGGAATATGAATGCAAGCTGTGTGGCTAGACCATTTCTTAAGTTTGAAATGATCTGCTCATTGTTCAGTTGCTGATTCAGTTTAACTTCAGACTTGCATCTACATTGCCAGTTCTGAGTTGAAACTCCACTGTGATTCATCAGTTTACTAAGTTACAAGTTTTCAGGGATGTTCAGTAATATAAATGATCTGAAATAAGTCTTGGCTGAACTGACTTGGAAAACAGGTGGCATTTTTATGTTTGTAACACTCAAGAATTAACAATTGTCTTAATTTTTGTATAAATATTTTTGACAAGCAGGGTGCATTTATATATACGTAAACACTATCTTTTAAAGAGTTTTCTGGCTTATTTACCTTGAATTAAGTCTGAAGTCTGTGTTTATAGCCTATTGGTTTCCTTCTTATAGGTCAGCATGAAAGAGGGTTTTTATTTATCCTACCTTTTTTCTCCTAAACAAAAATAACAAAACCTTCCAAGGAAGCAAAATGTTGTTGTTTTTTTTTGTTGTTTGTTTTAATTAAATTAATCAAAGATAGCTTAAACAAATGAAATCCTGGAAAAGGAAGTTAAACAATAGTTACATTTAAGAACAAGCCATTCCTTGACTATGCAGCAGAAGTGAGTTTCTGTAACTTAACCCCACACCTCTGTTTTAGAAGAATAAATGTAAGAATTTAGTTTTGGTTTTAAGATTCATCCCCAGATGCTTGGTGATGGCTATTTTGAGCATGTTGCATTTGGCAGTGCTGCTAGAATATACCCAAAGAAGTAAAATAGAGAATAACGAAGAGGAAAAAAACAGTATTTGTAAAAGAAAGAACAGTCAGTGAGGAAAGACTCCATTTCCGGGCTACTAAGAGAGTGCTGCAAACAAGGTTGACCATAATATAAGGACCATAGTCATAAGGCTGACTTGCTCTTTATCTTCCTCATGGTGTCTTGTTCTACATTCAAAACTCACCACTTCCCATAATAGCTCTTCCCAGCAGAACTCCAGCTTCCCATATGTTGTTTAATTATATGAGATAGTGAAGAGCTAGGTTTGAGCTAAGTTGCATGGCTTGTGTTTGCTTAAGCCAGATACTGTCTTATTAAATGTCTTTGCAGTAATTAGATCAGGCTACAATCAAATTAATTCTATGTGAAGGTATTAAGACCTGTTCAGAAATTGATCTTGGTCCAGTTGAAATATTCTAGAAGGTTAGTATTAATGACATGTATGTGTCCAGGAGGAAATTAAGCTGTGATATGTATCAGACATTATCAGACAGGTACAGTTTTCCGAAATAAACTGTCATGGCCTTCAACTTACTTTCTCATTTGTGAATTTTTGGGGCAGGGGGGAGAGTGGGGGATGCTAAACGGTTAAACTTGCTGTGCCAAAAAAACTTGACTGGAATCCTGGATCTGAATTGTTGCAGAGTTTGGAAAGGTTCAAATCTGCATCCATATTAGCAGCTTCCTTTTTTCCTCACTCATTATAGGGTTGGAGTGACTAAGGGGATGGATGAAGGGAGCCTAAATTCCATTAATGCTTACTGCACTATGCGAGAACTACAGTTTTAATTTTGACATTTTGACATTAATTTTACCATGACAGTGGTATATGATTGACCACTCATGACTGACAGACTACTGGATGGTGTGGTTTGAGATCCAAATGTACTCTACAGTAAAGTGAATGTATATTGTGTGGGACTGTAGAAGCATCAAAGGAAATCTAACAGAATCATTTTAAACACAGAGGAAAGCAATTTAGCTCTATAGAATAATGTTAAATACCTTTGTTTTATTCCATTCCTGTAATTTGTTTTTGATGCATCACAGTTTTTGCACTGACAAGTAGTAGGTATCTGATATACTTGTTGGGGGTTAGAGAGGTTGAAATCTGAAGCTGCCAGAAGATCCACTGAGGTGTTGGTGTCTGTTAAAGTGCTCAATCCAGTGAAAACCATGGAGTGAACGTGTCAGGGGAATATATCTTCTTAGAATCGCCAGCAAGTTGTGTGTGAATGTTTCTGTACAAATTGTAGGGTTAATTTAGAAATTAACAACCTGCTAAAATGATCAGATCAGTTTGTTTCCTACCCCTTTTGTCGTCTGATGCTTGCAGAGAAGACCGTTTCCTCTATTTATGACTTTTGCATGTTTTCTAGATTCTCTATACCAGCTTCAGGGTCCAATGGCATGGTACACTTGATTTAGAAGCATTCTAAGACTCGGCTTAGAGAGATCAGTAGGAAAATTGTGGTGATGAAACATTCAAGACAAGCACCAACAAAATCTGAAGAAAATTCGAAATGGAAGAATATGTTGATATATTTTTAGAAAATGATAATGAACTGCCTACACTGAAAATACCTACATTATTTGGTGAGGCACTGGTATCTTTTTGGTGAATTACAAGACCCTGTTTGCAGTACATTCTTATTTTGCCAGACCTTCACTATTCCAGCCTGCTTCAGACTGAATTCTTCTGGGAAACTTAAACAAAAGTTGTTCAGCTATTTCTCAGGAGGAGATCATAAAAATAAAAAAGCTTTTTTCCTCTTAGATTCTTTAAACAGTTTGTCTGGAAAAGCCTTAGTTCTTTCATATGTTGGAACAAGGACTTTAAATTTGACAGACTTACTTAGATATGCCTGCTGCACTGCCTGTGAAAATTTGCCCAAATAGTTCCAAGTTAAACTAAGGTTTCTCTAGGCCCTACTGTGCTAAAGTTTGACAGATAAATTTTCTGTAGCTCCCCTTTGCTCCCAGCAATCTTGCTTCTAACCTTGGTCAGCAGTGGCTAAATGAGACTTTCTGTGTAATTGTTTTTTCCTTCATCCGGAAGGCGCTGAACCTCCCAGCGTAGAAGCTGAGTAGAGAAGCTGTCGGTAGGTCCTGGTGTGGCTGCTCTCTGAGCCTGGCCACGGGAGGAGAGAAGCAGCAGCCTGGAAAACAAATTTGAAGTTGGGCCTGGCAGCCACAGCAAGGTGGAGGTCAGAGATAGTCTGGGAGGAACACGTGGCGACAAAAGATCAGCAAAGGGCAAGAACTACAAAAGCTGGTTCCTCCAGTGTCTGATTATACCTTGGGCTTCCAAAGCGTGCGTGACCTTTTGCTGTTACTAAATAGCCATAACAAGCAGGCACAACATGGGCACCTTATGTTCTTCTGGTGGTGAGGACGGCATGGCTTTGTTTCTCTCGTTAGAAATTACTTTCTTTGCTCGACGGTCCAAGCTGCGAATATGTAAATTGAAAAGTTTAACTCTGTTGATGAACTACATATTTCAGGGCTAAAGGAGATGCCCTAATGCAGGCTCTGGTGAGGTGGGGCTGTGGATGTCGGTATGGCTCCATATGCTGGTTTTTTGCTCCATATCTGTTTTTTTTTTCTTGGGGAGGGAAGAGGGAATCTACTTAGGAAGTTGCACACAACAAAAAAACTGTATTAAAGAATGCTGAGATTGATCATTCAGTAAAGAAAAGATATGAAACCTCAGAATTAAAGTTGCCTGTGTAGCTAATATAGCCAGGCACATCATGATACACGGTCACATAACTAACTGTTTTCCCACCACTTCCTTGCCTGATTCAGTGTACAGGGTATACAGCAGTCTCCCAGTCAAATAAGGTCTTTCAGGGAGGGTGTTATCTGTATAATCCTTATTTATTTTGCAGCATCAGTTGCACTCTGCACAGTGAGAAAGGAAGGTAGCGTGAAGATCAAGTAAGCGTCTCCCTCAGCCTGCAGGGGTGCTCAGACTCTGTTCCTGCCCGTACCTGGGTTCTTCTATGCAATATAAGCCACACAAAATAATGGAGTGTGCTCTCCATTTTGTGTAGGTTTGAGTTTAAACCCAGGACCTAATCTAAAAAAAAAAGTGCTGAGCATTCACAGTTTTTGCTGAAGGTTGTGGACAACCTGCTTTGAATAGAGAAAATGCTATAAAATGCAAAGTTGTCTGGAAAAAAAAATATATCAGGAATTAATTTCTTTAAGTAGACGACCACAAATTAGAGGACACTTCTAATCTATCAGCTGCAGAAGGGAAATAATAGCCCCAGCTCATTTTGCTGGAATGTTGTGAATATAAACTCCCTGAAATAAAGAGTTTTCAGACATTGCTTTGTTAAGGTTTTAAAAAAACCCTCAAACCCTCCTAAGGAAATTAATACTTACTCTTCAGAATGAGGTCTGAGTATTATTTGGAAAATAAGGGATGGGGTCATGTGTAGAGCAGCAAAGTAAAGTAAGCCTGTAGAGGAATCTCAGTCAGGTACTGTTCGTTCAGTGAATGGAAAGAGAAAGGCCTTCCCAGAAAAATCGTATGTGATCCCGTCATTGGAACCCACTTGATGCATATTCACGGGGAAGCTGAATTAGTCACATGGGTTAACTTACTTCTGGCATTTCCTTAGTTCTGAGACGCTGCTTTTGTAATTTCAGTAATTTCTCAATGTAACACAGTGCAGTATAGTACATGCTATACATAGAAACATAAATTGTGTAATATATACAAGTAATGTAACTTCTGCATACTTCAGACTTATGCAGTTAGCAGCAGACCTCAGGCATGCACTGAGTTAATTTCAATACATACGACTTCTAGATACAGCAAGGCTCTTAATTTTCTAAAGTTAAAAGGCGTCTCCCATACCGACTGTCTGATAGACTGGCCACTTAGCAACTCCATTTAAAACTAAGCACTTCATTTGGTTCCGCTTTGAAATGAAGGGGAGTTTTTTTTTGCTTGAGTCCACTGGGAAGAATATCAGGCTCTACAAGTCGAAATTACATCCCTCCATCAATCCAGTAGTGTTCAGTCCAGAGTATTCCCCTCCTTTGCTGGTTTACAATTGGATTTAAACTGCAAAATTTTGAATCCCATCAAAAAGCTCTTTCCTGTAATTTCAATAAAAATCCACTCCTGCTGTTCTAGGGAATATGACATTACCACTTTAAATAAAGAATCAGAAGGAACATGTTTTTTTTTACTGTTTTTAGTTTTGAAAGGCATTTCCAAGGAGCATTGAAAACATTCTATGAGAAGATAAAATCAGGAATTTCTAATTCAATCTTTTTTCTCTTTTGATCCCTATGATTCGCTGTAACAGCTAAGTTTTTATTGGCAAAATAATGCTGCACATGAGGAGCATAACAAACATACACAAAAAATTAGAAGAGGTAGGTGAGGCAGTACAAAGTTTTATTTGTAGTGCGTTAGGGTGGCTGTATTTCTCACAGTTGGTACTGATTCACTCCATGCTATTTTTTAAAGATTTTCCTTCTGGAAAAAAAAAAAAGCAAGAGTCAGTTCCTTCATTAAAAATAGAAGTAGTGAAATAATATTATAAAAGAGTATCCCCCCGCTTGCATTTTTCACCACTAGCACTCAGGTAAGATTCATAGGAGAGATTCAGTTCCTTCTTTGGCCTGGAGGGTTGCTCAGCTGGCACTCTCTCTTTCAGGAGGGTACCATACCCATCACCTCCACCCCAGTGCTTCCGAAGGTGACGAGGGAGATAAGCCACAAGTGCCGGTTTCAGTTTCTCCGGCAGCTTCTGGTCTAGCTGCAAACACACGAGCAGTGTCGCAAAACACCACTTGCAAAATAAGAAGTGTGAGAGTCCTCCAGTGCCATCCTTGCAGGTGGCTTTCGTTTTGCTGCCCTCGGAGAAGTGTTGCAGATAAGAAGACTACTCTAGTTGCTAAGTGAAAGCAATGGAGGACCATGCTGCTGATTCAATCGCAGTGTTGAGTCCATGCCAGTTTTTATCTACCATGGGTAGATTTCATTTCATAAAATAGGAAGGGTTTTTCAGAGCTTACTGAGCATTGGGAATGCAAGCAGACATCTTGTTTGCTTGCATCCTTGTTCAGGATCTGTGAAGCAAGCTGTATCGGAGGGACAGTCCCTGCTGTCAGAGTGTTGTACCAGTTCTGTGTTGTGCCCATGGGTAGCCACAGTGTAGAAACACAGTCTGTCCACTGGATTCATGCAAACAAGACTGAATGTGCTAATGAAGGATTGCTAGACCGTAAGGAAAGTCTGTCTACTCAAGCTCAATTACCTTCTTCATCTGAGTCTTTGATTTCAAAAATTTGGTGTATGCATTTCCTGTTTTGTTCTTTCCCCCTTCCCAGGGTCTCCCTGGGACTCGCCTGTGGATACGCACAGGCAGTTGCCCTCAGGCAGCTTGGGCTGTTCCATAAGCAGCATCCATTCACAAGCTGTGCACCCAAGGGCAGGTGGATCGCTCCTTTGGTTAAGGTAAACGATGTGTCAGGGTGCCTTTAAGGTGAACTTTGAGTGGCATGAAAGTCAGATGGAAAATTGAGGTTGTGATGATGCACTTTAAACCCTGAATAAAATTGTGGCTGATACATCACCCTGCAGAAGTGAGCAGCTGGAGCTGTCGTCCCCTTCTGCCTGCCTTTTCCACCAGGTGGTTGTAAGCACTGACACTCCAGTCTTGCAGTGTCTTGAACAGGTAATTTTCCAGGCTTAGCTGTCCATACTCCCCCAGCACACACAGTGATAAAGGAGCGTGCCGTAATTCAAGAACTGATTGTTCACATTTTGAACCATAGTTGACGAATGTGTTTGGCCAGCAGAGCTGAGCAATACACTTCACCCCCCTGCCTGGGGGTAAGGAGGAAAGAAATTCAGCTGCTCACAGTAGTAGCCAGATAAAGGGCAGACTCTGCACCTTGGAGCATTGTTCAGTGTACCAATGTGGTGAGAAAAGCCTGTCTGGAACTTATTTGGGGAGGAGGTGGGGAAGGAAGGAGGAAGCAATTGTCTCTTTCCTTGCAGTCCAAGTGCAAGGAGCTGTGTGTTCACAGCCAGAGAAGGAAGGTGGAGGATGTTGTAAGTTTCGCTCTGGACCAATCTGAGATCACGAGTGCCCATCCAAGTATCCTACAGAAGGCAGTTGTGGCCACTTTCTCTTTAAAATCCATTATTGCTTAGTGTAAAATACAGGAGCAGCCCTGGGAGGAGGAACCTCTGGCAGCAAATGCTCAAAGCAATGGGGTTCAGGGTCATCTTGCAACCTCTCGAGGCAGTCTTCTGCACTCCAAGACAACAAGGGAAGGAGGAGCCCTCGCTCACACTGATCACAGGCACTTGCTCCTGGGAAATATGTGCTTGAAACTCTGAGGCCAAAGGAGCTAGGATTCCCCTCCACATGGGTGAATCTTCTTCATCAGTGCAGTGTGCAGGAGGCAGTGGAGGTCCCACCAGCATCTGTCAGCTCTCAGCTTTACCGCATTCCTCAAGAGGCTATGTCTGCCAAAGAGAACTCTGGGCTGCATGTCCCCAGGTTATAAAAACATTCACCTGAAGCTGTGTAGGAAGGACATAGGCTCCCAAAGGGGCTGTGCTGCCCATGATTATTCCTTCACTGACTGCTTCTAGATGTCCTTTTGCTTGACTCTCTGGGGACTGTGTCTTCAAATTGTGCGGGGAGCCAAGCCACCCGATGGAGACATCCCCTCTGCGAGCCAGGCACCTTAGCTAGGCTTACGGGACCTGCATTCCTTGTAGGCCCTAGCCTTAAACAGTTGTCTACTTGGAGAGCTAGGAAAACTTGTCCAAATTAGATTTAAAGTAGATTAGCTAAACCATGTTAAAGCCTTGTGTTCATGTACTCATTCAGAATTCATGTTATTTTCATTTAGCGTAATTTACCCAGCTAATGAATTACAGCAAATCAAATTAAGTTTACTTTAATTCTGAACAAAAGTGCCCAGTGTTCGCATAGGGATTCATGCGGCCCCAATAAGCTAAATTCCCATACCTAGCTGACACATGAAAACTAGTTTGAAAATTCCTGCACAGAAAAGCTCCCAAATAGTTTGCTGTATATTCTGGGATTTATACAAAATCTGAACACCTTTTCTCACTCTTAACATCTTTCCTAAACTGGGTTTAGAGGCTAACATTCCTCTAGTGCAGGACAGATTCCCAATAGGAGCTGTAGCTGCCTATCTACAGGAATCCCAAAACCAGAAAAAGCAGGGGGAGAAAAAAATATAGCTATCGCTCAACCTTTCATGGTCTTCACCATTGCTGTGACTTACACTACATCGTGTGTGAGGCATGACATGGGTTCTGCCCTTCCCACCGTACCATGCCATACTTGTGCTAACAACCCTCTGCTGAACCGCATTCCCACAGAGCAGTCACCATCCCCACTGCCAGGAGGAGGAACAAGCCTAACAAAGAAAAACAGGCAAAAATGGGCTGGTAGAATTAAACTGGCATGTAGGGTCTGTGATCTGTAGCAATTAGCAAAGTTAGTTATGTGCTTGTGGGTAGGGGTGACTCAACTTTTTCCTTATTGGTGCACCAGGCATGTTCTGTCTGAAGCTACTCTACTTTTGTATAAATTTTCCATACATATATCTTTTCTACATTCACTTTTTACTCCAGTTTGGCAGGATGCATTCTTAGAACTTGCATTAAACATTCATGAAACCTTTTTTCAAGACTTTACCTGTCGGATACTTTTTTGTCTCTTGTGAATAGCTGTCACTGACATACCACTGACGTATTGGTTCAGTGGTGAATTTGAACTCCTTCTTGGCTCATTTTTAATTCCCTGCTGGATTTCCTCTGGGAGGAGAGTTCACAGCTCCAGAGGGATGAGTCCCAAGATCGACACGCCAAGGAAGAGATGCAAGACCTACCAGCTAAGCCTAGAGCCTCTCTCCAGGAAATTCTAAATACAAGGTGCATTTGAACTCATGCTCAGCTGGAAATGCTGGTTATTTGTTTTGCTTTAAACTGTCTTTTAGTTGAAGGTAGAAATAATCTGGAAAAAAAAGATGAGTAGATGGCAAGACTTCTTTCTTCTCAGCAAGCAACCCAATTCACAGAGAGAACATGAACAATGGCATTTTGGGGTGTGTTTTTCTGCATTTGGCATTTATAATAAATAAAATCTCCTGTTGTGTGAACTTTAATAATATCAGGTTAGCTGTCACTCCTTCAGCCCTGAGAGCAAGCACTTGTATCCCTTTCCAATTCACCTTTCTCAAGATAAGTCGTGGGCTAAGACTTGTTAAAATCATCTCTTAGGCTCCAGAGAAAAGGGCTATAAAATGAAGTCATTAGTATCAAACTTGTTACCGAGTAATTATTAGACCTGGCAAGTACAATATGATAGCAACAAAACATGCAATATTTCACATATGAAATGTGGTGATCTTGCATTGTGCTAGCTCGGACAGTAAGTGCTTCTGAAACCAGTGACCAAAGTTTCCAGTGTTCACAGCAGAGAATTTTCTCTAGAGAGGAAGTTTCCAGTCTGCTCAAAGGTTCGTTTATGTGTTTGAAATGTTCTTACTGAAGCAACAAATTCAGATGTACAATTTGTCTGCTTGGTCACTGATATTAGGAAGACCGATGGGCCTACAGCAGAACATGAGGAGCTCTTCTGCATAGAGTTTTCCTTCTGCTGCCACCACTCATTGGGGTTAAAATAAAATTGATAGACTGAACAAATCTGTAGGGCATTAGATGGTTTATTGGCCAGCAGGTCACAACCATTAGGAAATGAGGCTGGATTAGGATAAAACACAGACTGCAATAGTAGTCTGCTTCCTTGCTCTCTCCTAGATGTACATTTTTTAAGACAGTAGAGGGTTAATTATCAGCATGTTTTTAATTAAACTCTACCCCTGTGTCAGTGCTTGCTGATCTGGATGTCACTGAGCAACTTGCGAAGCCTGATTTGTGACAAAGGTTTGTTGTCCTCTCAGCAGCAGGTGACATCTCTGTTCTAAGGCTGGAAGAAAACAAATGATAGGGACACACTTGTCAGCTCTTGAGCACATTTATTTAGCAACATATGTTAGGAAAGTGCCATCCTTCACTAAAATGGAGATACTCAATTCATGCTGACAGCAGGATCTGCCAGCTATGGTTTGTTGGATATTTATTACCCACAGTGCTGGTAGGCAGCAGATGCCTACGTTTCTATTACTGACAACTCCCTGGAAAAAAAGACAAAAAGGCTTAAAAGTGATGATAATGTGCTGGAGCATCTCTTCACTCAGGTGGTTGTTTTTTGTCTTAACTAGAATTCTAAACACCAGGTAACATGACAGTATACCTATACCCCCAGTTCAGCGCTGGATTCTTAGGTCATTTTATTAGTCCTTTCTGCTAATTGGTTTGCGACTGGCAGACTTTGAAGTAGTGTGTTTTTTCTCTCATACAAGCTGGAAAAGTGCCCAAAGCATATTAGTTCATCAGCCAGCCATTTGTACCTGCTGCTCACTGTCTGCTACTGCTAAATATATGCTAATGATGCTATCTGAATCTTGGGAGGACCTGGATGAATTTATAAATTGCACTCGTGCCAGAAAAATGAATGCTACTTACAAAGATGACAAAGAAAGCAGCTGCTTTTAGATGAGATGAATCACCACATTACATATTACTCTTGGGTAATAAATTATATTTTCTCTCTTGAATACATTTTTTGGAAGCATGTGGTTATATGGCAACTATAGCATGTGACAAGCCTTTCAAACCTTCTGAGAATGGAATGAAGTGACAGTATCAGATTTATTATTTTTTAATAGACTTATGTTTAAATACATACAATTCTGTTATAAAGTAGGTTTTTTAGAGGTCTTTTCACATATTGTGTCCTAATTAGAAAAGCGCAGCCTTTAAATATTTTATAAAGCCTTTTTCCTTTCTTTTAGTTATTAATTACAAGGGTCTTTTCAGCTACAGTGAGCAATGTTTGGCGTGTCTGAAATGCCTATGTATAAAATAAATCCAAAGCAACAAAATAATATGAGAGCAAATCAAGCCAATTTGAAATTCCAATGTAGTGTAAAATAATGCAGCCTCTGTTAAATATGTTTGGTATGAAAGAACAATTTAAGATAATTGTAAGTAGAGCTGGGGTTTGAATTTGTTTTAACATTTTTGAAAGATGATTAAGACATGGGAACAACTGGCTGGAAACTTAGGTACTGCATTTGACAAAGATGCGGATAGGAGTTGGACTGAGGAGTAGACGTGGGTATTACTTTGGAAAGCACTGCAGTTCCACTTTCTTTGGTATTTCTGTGATGCCAGGGCAGGCAATGCCCTTCAAAGTGCTTTTTCCAGCACTACCCTATCCCCCCAAAGTAAAACAGGAACCGAAGGGGTGACGAGGATCAGTCAGAGACACAGAGCAGGTATTTTGGCCTTCCCCCGCATGAAGTCGGCGATGGGCATCCCAGGGCATGGACACCGCTCTCCCCTTGCCTGGCCGCTGGGCTCAGCAGCTCCCAGTGCCTGCCAGTGTCACGGGCTGGGCTGGGGGGCAGAATCTGGGGCAGGGGGGCTCATGGAGGGTCTGCAAATGCACCGTGCTGTCATCGAGGCCCAGAGCTGGTGAGTCACTGGGAGCTGGGCTGGCACCGGGCACAGGGTTACTGTCTCATGGGAAGGCCAGCAGGCACAGTTTTCAAACCCTGTTCCCCTGAAGTGTCCAGATCATGCTGGACCACGCAAACTGAACAGAAGATCTTGTAAAATCCTTTACTGCAAAGTCTTAATACTTTCCGAATAAGTCATAGCATTTGCTTTCATATGATAAACCACGGGAATGCAAAACTTTTTTATTTGTCCTTGTTAGGGATGAAACAACATGAAAGGACCTTAAAATATTTATATTTAGCCACAAAGAAATACTATCCAAAAGGAATGGCCTAAAATATGTGTGGGAGGTGTGACTGAGAAATGCAAAGAACATCTAAGGAGTAATCTTTGGACACCTGGTTCTGTAGGGGGATTGCAACCACCCTGAGCATCCCAGTCCATGAAAACACTGTGACAGCTTGGGGTTATCTCAACCCACAGTCATTCTGGCCATAGGAGCTGTGCTTAACCTCTTAGACACAGCACTGATATTCGCTGCATGGGTTTTGGTTCCACTCAGCACCTTAAAAAGAAAAACTGAGCTTCCCCAGTGCCTGCACACTCTCCACTGCTGGATTATGACATGTTGTAAAATGTTTCAAGAGCTGGGCAAGAGGGATGGAACTGGATGATCTTTAAGGTCCCTTCCAACCTAAGCCATTCTACGATTCTATGAAATGTATTGCTACTACAGAGTGATTGCAGAAACAGAAGTACCTCCAGAGACAACAACATTTTGCTGTGTAGCCCTGCAATGTAGTATTCCCTCCCAGCCAGAGGCCATGAGCTCTGCTGTGGCCCCAGGATCGAGGTTTGTCAGGTGTGCGCTGTCTGGATGTCTATTGACCTGCGCGCAGCTCTGTTTCACTTTGTTTAGCCTTGACAGTGACTTCTCTAGTTGAGCGGGGGGTCTGGCTAATTTGTTCTACTTTTGTTTACCCTTGCATGGCACAACCATCATTTTACATAGCTGGCAGTAGCAAGCAGTGATGCTGTGTCCAATGAGACGTTTAAGACTGACACAAGGCAGGGAAATAGACACCTGGTAGGACAGCAGAGGATTTGAGAAGTGGAGACATAGGGGTGCGTCGCAGATGTGTAGAGCGACAGCATGATAAGAGGTGGACCACAGGCTTGGCACGGGAGACAGCTCATCAGGGGTCATTTTTAAAAATATGGACCCAGAGCTGGATGAAACTGATTTTAGGGATAACAAAGAGAACACAGAAATAGTATCTAACATACATAAATGGTGCCATATATATTAATACATCTGTAACATGGAGCAGTGGACCAGTGAAGAAAAAGGAAGGTGTAAAACTGTGTTGGCAAACATAAAAAAGTTATCTCAAGCACATCTCAGGGGAGGAAGAAGAATCCAGCACCATGAACACCACATTCGTCCCAGTGAGGGATTTCAGGGGCTGATGGTCAACACTGTTGTCCTCTCCAGCAGTCCAAAGCTCCTGGCGGTCCAGAGGAGCAGTGAAAGGGTGAGAGTAACTCCAATGAAAGGGGTAGAAACTAATAAATACATGCATTATAATTGTATTATTGCTTTATTGAGACTTTTTCTCTATGGAAGTGCTCTAACTGCATTATCAGTCTCCCTTTTCGTGCAATAAGAACATCTAGACTAATAATAATTCTTGAATTTGACTATAAAGATTTATATTGTAGTAACAATAAATTCTTGTCTTTATTTATATATATGGCATGCTTCCTCTTTCCCCACAAAGAACATTTTGAGTGTAATGGTGTGTTATTTCCGCGCAGAAGTAAAGGGAATGTTTATTGGCATCTCGGGAGTGCCTAAGCCAAAGCAGACAAGCCTTCTGAGCTCATTCCCCGGTACCAACACTAACAGCATGGCTGCACTGAAGCTAGCACCCTTTAAAAGCTATTTTCCAGGTCACATTTCTCTTTTGTCAATTCATTTGCAGACACTGCTGAAGAAACAAGATGTTTCCCGTCATAAGCCACCCTGGGAAGCCATGGCTATTGCTCAGTTTGGGGACTGTGAGGTGAGCCGAGTCCTGCCAGTCCCACTCCTCGCCCAGGTCTGTGTCTCTGCTCTTTCTGGGACATCCCCATCACTGGCCATCGACCCTGGCCCATACCAGAGTAGAAGCTGTAGGAGAAAAGAAGACATTTCACTTCAGTCATGTGGGCTGGGGAGTGGGAGGTAAGTAGGCATGATAACAACCACCTCAATCCCTGTCTACAGGAATGGGAGAACAGGGATTTAGAAGCCATGGGAGCCACCTGGCCTTGACCTCAGAAGACAACATTTTGTCTCATCCCTGGTTCTGTCTCAAGAGCTGTTATCCACATCAGTATCTCAAGGTAAAAATACGAGTTTCTTACCAGTAAAAACAGGACACTGAAATTGTGTCAGGGTCACCAGAAGGAAATTTTGTCTGTGTCTGAAAGACCTGCACTTCCATTTGGGAAATGATGTGTTTATATATAAAACTAAGTTCAACTGTGAAAAATACTACTGTGCAGCCGAAAACATCAGAGGACCAGAGCGCTGCTTGAAATGTCAGGGAACAGTGGAAAGATCCGTACAGCTTTAGCAAAAGGAGATGGATGTGGGAAGAGGGGGTTTCATTATAGATACCATCTGATGGTAGTTTTACCAGGAAATAGCTGTATATTTATAATTTTGGAGGCAGGTTTCCAGTCTAATAATACTACTACTGCTGTCCGCTGAGAGTTGCTGTGCCTGTGAGAGTGTCGCATGCTGAGTGACTTGCCATGAAGGAAGAACTGCGCTTCCATGCAAAGTGAAGGCTTTGCTCAAACAGATCAGATCGGCTTGCTGTAGGTACGTGGACACGAGCAAGCACACGTGTAGCGGGTGCAGAACAAGCTTGCAGTGAAACGAGCCCTTATTCTTTATTGCCTTTTCTGTTGCCTGAAATATGAGGACCACGATTGCAAGTTATGAATGCCTGTACAGCTACGTACACATGCATACATTCACACTCATTGTCTGTACTTTGGAAATACCTGCTCATGCAAAACAAACTCTTGTGCATAATAATTGTCACGAACAGGTGTGCCCCATTCTGACCACTAACTGCTCCCAATGCAATATCCTACTGCATACCCACTGCACAAGTCAAGTTTTCTTTTTGTTTTCCTCCAAATATGCACATAGTTTAAATTCAGAAGGTAATTACAGCAACCTATACCTTTGCCGCATGTTCTGTACACAGTGCTTTGAGAAAATACTAGAATTAACTATAATATTTTCAGAATCTGCATTGAGTGTAGTGGGTTTTAACATATTTCTCAAAAAAATCCACTTGCATTAGGATTTGATGCAGAGGACTAGAATACATGCCATCCAGCCTGAAATGTGTAATTTGTATCTATATTAGCTTTAGAAAGTTTTACTCTCTGAACTGTTTTTCTCTGGGACAAAGGAGGATTCAAGTCTATCCTGCTGAATTAGCAGGAATTAGATTAAAAGTGCAATATTAAGTGCAGTATTATCCTTGTTTGGCATTTAAATGAGGAGAAATGATATATCCCATCATTATTCCTAATTTAACAAATCTTTGTTATGGCTGATATGAATGTATTTTTTTTATTTCTTACCCAAACAGTCCTCCAAATCTGCCTTCATTTTTGGTCCTGTTAGTGATTTTCTAATCTAGACAGGTGGATAAAGTCATCACTGAGTTGAATTTTATGTTTTAACTAAGAGATACATAATAAATGGTATCTTGTGAATCCAATTCAAGGCAACTGGTGTGAATGGCTTCCATAAATTTCCATTAGATTTGAAAGACTGCATCCCACACCCTAACTTTTTAAGCCCTGGTGTTGTTGTTGTCATGATGGTCTAAGACTATATTCATAAATGTAGCAATTAACACCAGAAGAAAAAAAATGAACAACAATTCATAAGGTTTGGCATATGCAAAACCTTTCTTAGCTACCTCTTCAGGACGTAAAGGGGGTGAGTCGCATACCCAGAAGTGCATGTGTTTTTCTACAGTTGCATTACTTACTCTGATAAAAGATTTCACCTCTTCCTTCCTTGTATTTCAAAGGTGGTTGCACACCTGGTGAATTTTTCAAAGACAACTACTTAAAAGTTATCCATCAGTAAGAAAATTCTGTGCTCCTGTTAGGTGAAAAAACAAGTATTTGAATCTCAGCTAAAACAGAACAGAATTTGTTCTGAACCAAAGGTGGGCCAGGGACCTGACAGCACAATAGCCTCAAGTAAATCTTCTGTGGAATAGGATACTGGATTGAGATGTTGATATGCCAGTCCACAAAGCCACCCCTGAGAAGTACAGGGGTATGAAGAATGGTGTGGTGAAAACAGACTATGCCTTACCATTCCAGTTCATTGTACCACTGAGTTAGCCTGACTTTTAATTCATGAAAGTATGTACTAGCCAGATATCTAAGTGGATGTCAAGGAGATGAGGCTCCAATAGTGACCTACCGCACATATGTGTGAGCAGAGTTTCTTTCAAACATCAGCTTTGCTGGGCCAAGTAGAGACCTGAAGTGTATTTCCTTGGATTGGAAGCAGTTGCCCAAAGTTAGGATGCTCCTTCAACAACATAGAAATCTCAGGTTCCACTCAAAAAGCCTGATTTTGCTCTGCCTGTGAGTCACCGTAAGAAGGGAGCAAGTCTGCCCCTGGCAAGGGTATCAAGCTTGGAGTCATGTGAGTGGAGTCCAGCTCCAACAGAGTCGCTGTGGATGAAGCACAGCTTTATAACTGATGGAAAAATACAAATAACAACATGCAATTTGTAATGAATGATTCCACCTGCTTCACATTGCACAGACCCCATTCCTCACATCATTGTTAAAATTATTAATAGACATCTTGATAGCCAAAAGTGGAGGCTGGCATTCAGAGCAAGAGAGGGAGGTCCTGTTGGAGGCTGAGCTGACTGCACTGTGCTTCCTTGCTCACATTCTTCACCTCCTTGTCAAAGCCAGTGTAAAAAAGCTGCCAAATACATTTAATTGCTAATTTAGTAAGTGAAATATTTTATTCTTGATACTTTCATCGAGAATTTACATTTCCAATATTTGTTCCTCTCAAAATAACTGTTTCTTGGAAACATCTGTGGTTGCTGTAAGTAGAACAAATGCACCAAGACAAACAGATATAGCAGACTAAGGCAGAGCCTAGGGCATCTGATGTTTTCAGTGTAAACGGTGCCAACAACTAAAATGCGTTATTTTCCATGACTAAATAAAAAAGAAAAAATGTGAGGTCTCCTCTAGTATTGCAATTAATGTCCTAGGAACATTTTAGCGGAGCTTGAATCTTGCAAGGACTAGCAAATATTCTGACCAGTTTCCTGCATTAGAAGACTGGCTGTTGTCCAAACTGAGCCTCTTCTATGAAAACAGACAAAGTTGTAAAGAGATTACTCAGCAAATTCTTCATTTTTAACAATGAAATAAACAGTATAGTCAAGAAACACCTCCTAAATCTTTGCAGCGTTCGCATTACAATAGCAGACAAAAGTGTATGAGGGAAGATGATATTCACAGACACTGGTAATAACTAAGCAGGGTTCCTGAAAAAATGTATGGTTTTTTCAGGGGACTTCATATTTTGTGTGTTGGATACTAACAGTGCTCTAACTTTTAGCCCCAAATAAAGGGAAAAGCTTGAAGTGTTGTTTATGGAACATGGATTTGGCTTTGTCTCCTGGACTGAGAATCTGTGCACGATTTGGAAAGGGACTGCAGGGGCGGAGGAGGAAAGCAAGGAAAGAAACAGGATAAAAAAAGATTCAGAGTCAGACATTATTCAAAACCACATTCAAGGACAGAGCCATAGTACATGGCTAGATATGAACTGGCTGATGAATAAGTTCACTGCTTCGTAGTGCCTGTTAAGAAATCACATTTTATTCCTGCCAGAAGTTACTTACTTCCCATAAAGATATTTTTCCTTAAAGTTTTTCCATACTTCATAATCACTGAAATAAGAAGAGGTGAAAATAAAGAACCCTTGGTGAAGTGACTGGCAACATCTCTGAAACAACAAAAAAAGTTAAATGCTCAGAAACCTTGGAGGAACTGAGAATCTGAACCTGAATTATTCAGACGAAAGTTTCCTAACCAAATTCCAAATTCGAATACTTCTTGAATTTTGCACACTTGAAAACCTACTTTAAATCTTTAATAAGGTGCTTGAGGATCACTTCAAGTTAGATGTGCAGTAATATCATAGTGCTTGGCTGTGTTGTGCATTAAAAAAGTTGCTAGAGAGAATAATCTTCTAGAAAGGCAGGTAAATTTCTGTATGTCTTACATTAGGCAATTTTTTGTGGACTCAGTCAAAGACCAATTTCACTTTACAGAGCAAATGAATGCCTGTCCAAGACATAGTTGTATCATTTTAGGTAACTCCTGCTCTTAAATTTGAAAGATAAAAATTACAAGAGTGACCTAATATTTATACCTAATTGCAAACACATTCATTATAGATTTTAAAACCTGATATTTTCTCTATAAAGTCACAGTGCCAGTGCTGAAGTTATTACTGGAAAACTAGATACTTTGGCATGTGTTTGTAAGAGACATTACTAAATCAAAACAGCTCCGGCCAAACTTGGACTCCGCATTAAATGGCATTTTGATGTGCTCAAGTTGGCATAAAAAGAAATTCTTTTGGCCGCTTCCAGTGTTAGCTGGGGGAAATGAAAACTGTATGCTAAATGCAAAAATCTCAGCCCTTGTGGGCAGAGATGCTCTCCTAACTCTTCTTGCCCTGCTCCTTCCCCTGTGTAAAGCAGCCAGGCGTCAGAGCGAGCTCAAGATGCTCCCCCATCATCTGACAGCAATCTTTTCACAAGGGGAGTGAGCCAATAACTTTATTATGAGATGAAATGTGTTGGGTCGCAGGGTAAGATGGAAGGGCACAGGGAGTGGCCAGGGGGCATCAGGACCTGCAGCAAGGAAGGAGAGCTTCCCAGTTCCTCCGGGCTGGGCCATGGGCAGAAAAGAAGTAGGTTAGTCTGACCCACCAGTAACCATCTGGTTGGAAATCAGGCAAGCTGGAGTCGAGCAGATTTGCGGGTCAGAATGGAGGTTGCCTGGCTTACGGGAAGCGCCGGTAAAAACGGTGCCAGAGAGGCAATATTTCCCCGCTGGCAGCGGCATTCCTCTCCCCATGGGGAGCGGTGGCTGGAGAGGGGATGGTGGAGGGGGCAGCCGGGGCGGGGAGGCAGCGTGGTCCTGCAGAGAGGGCTGGCAGTTGCCTTTGGCACATGGCCCCACGCAAGCCGGCTGCCAGGTGTCGAAGAGTTTCTGAGCTGTGTACAGAGCTGGTCCAAGCTGTTAGAAGAGAAGCAGGGTGAGGCTGCACCGCCTGCACAAACAAGAGCTAGCACAGTTGCCTGTTTCTTTAGCAGAGAACTAATAAATACAAAGAAAAAGACACAATTTCTTTCCTCAGGAACAGTTTCTTAGTTCTAACAACCAATAAGGGACATGGACTTGCAGTCTAAGATGGGCCACAGCTTTCTAGCTCCAGAACACTCACGCTCCATCAAGCTGAAAAAGCCTGATACACTTGATGGATTTGTATCCCAGGTTATGTCCTGGATAAATAAAAGCCAAAGTTGTTTTTCTGAGTTTTCAATCAAAGATAAAATATACTTTTATTACCTCTAAGTGCAACCAAAGTGGAATAAATTATTATGCAGTAGCTACAGGTCCTTTGATTTGGACCCATCAGGGAGGTAGTGCCATAGGGAAGAGTTAATATCTACGTTCTATTGGTTTGGTTATAATTTAATCTTAACTCCAAATGACAGGAATTTGCATACATTTCCATATATCTTATTTACATTTTGGAATGTGAAGGGTGAAATTGAGTATCTGGAAAATTATACTGCATATCACTTGAGAGATAGGTACAGTTAGATTTCCAAGTGTAGATGAGAGCAATTTCAAGATTAAGGTTGAATAAATGAAGAGAAAAAAGCAAATGCCAAGTCAACCAACTGCATATGAAATTCAAACAGAGCCTTTTATGGGAGCCCAAGAGTAAGGGGTCACCTCTAACATGGACCTGGGCAGGGAGATGAGTAGAAACAGGCTTTAACATCCTCAAGACAATTCAGCTGACTTAGAAGCCAGAGCAATCCTGCTTGGGCTTGTACTACAGAGGCCACCATGTTTCCCCTTACATGTAAGTACTTGTTTCATGTCAATTAACAAATGCTTCACAATTTGAACTGTGCCTGGTTAATATGTGTAGAGAATGCATTTATACAGTAAGACACTGCAAAACAAGCAAGTGTGTTTTGGGCCTTAATCTCTCCACTACTTTTTGTGATTTCCTTTTGGCCAGGTACCTCCTGCAGTATCCGCAGTGAGAAAGCTCCTCTGCTCAGAGCAGTGCTCCCCCAGCACCAGAGAAGGAGAAGGAAGCAAGGTTTTTTTCCTTGCTGTGTCCCCATGACCAAGCCAAGCAACCACAACCTTTAAGGATGCAGTTTATTATCTTCTATCCAGAACACCTCATTTGGCAAAAGCAGAGTGAATTGTTGCAGGCTGGGTTACTGAGCTGAGTCAGCTCTCTGATGGGTCAGAGAAACCTCCTCGCTGACCTGAGGAGGGTGGCACACAGGTAGATAAGCCTCTTAGAAAAACCCCTCCTCAGAAAACTACAGCTTCTTTCAAGCCCCAAGCACCCAGCAAATTTTTGCTCTTGCTGTCTGAATTACTTCTTCAGTCTTTGGCTCACTGCTGCATGACAACGCTGTGCCAGGTACCTGAAATTTCTACTATAACCAGTTCTCTTTGAGATTACCATTGTTTTCCAAATTATGGTTTCTATGCCCATATCTTATCCCCATAGCCCTGTGCAGAACCTGTAGAAAACTATGACATTCTAAGTGCTAAACTTGGCCAAGAGATAAGTTTACTCCAAGTGACATCAATACAGCTCAGGCATAGCCAGGACTTACCTAAG
The DNA here is from genome assembly GCA_002844005.1 of Limosa lapponica baueri. Taxonomy (NCBI): domain Eukaryota; kingdom Metazoa; phylum Chordata; class Aves; order Charadriiformes; family Scolopacidae; genus Limosa; species Limosa lapponica. Next base: position 376,781 of record KZ506089.1, on the reverse strand, counting down.
TCCATCCTATCTGAATGCCAAAAGCAATATAGCCTTGCCTAGATGAGGAATATGCAGAATTTCTTTAAAAGATTAGAAGATCCCAGCCATTCAGAAACATTTTATTCGTTGAAAATATGAATGCAGAACAGAGTACACTGGAAATTAATACTCTTAGAAATGTGCATGACGAAGGCAGAACTAAATGCTTAGGGATGTGGTTTAGTGGCAGAGTTGGCAATGTCAGGTTAATGATCGGACACAATGATCTTAAAAATCCTTTCCAACTTAAATGATTCTATTCTATCCTATCCTATCCTATCCCATTGTAAAGATATTCACCCCAACTATCTCAAGACAGCTTTAATGTGCTGAGGACATCTGTGGCCGGAGACATGAAAAATGTCAAAAGAGTCTTGACACTAACATTTCTGCCAGAGATGAGTGATGGAAGAAATGAGGAAGCCCAGTATATTGGAGGGAGTTCATTTATTTCCAGGCTTGGAATAAACTGGAGCTTAACATCATGAGTAGCTGGCCATTGGCAACCAGTATACAGCTGATACATCATGAGTGCCCTAGGACCAAATCTCACATACAAATGCTATCTCATGAAAGCAGCTCAGCAGACCCCATGCATACCGGAAGGTATCTATAAAGCAACAATGCAGGTAATATTTCCTTGGCTCTTCTTCACTGTCTTTGACACTGACTGAATGCTGCCTTTGGTAGGCAACAAGACCCAGCTGAGCAAAGAGCTATCACAGTAACTCTGCAACCACTAACATTTGTCTGGCTGGCCAGCCTAGCTAACGTAACATCTGGCATTAAGAGAACATCCAGCACATAAGCAACGATCAGGCGTGTCGCTGCTCAAAGACAGATGGGATCCATCCCCCTGCAGACTGTGAAAGTCCTTTTTCGACAATAGTTGGTAAAGATGAGATCACTTAGCGGATGGTGACATAACAGCTGTCTCCTGGGCCACCCTGCTGCCAGCTCAGCAGGTGCAGATGCAGCAGGACCACTCTAAGGAGGGGAGGGCACATCTGGAGACCATGGGTCCAGCTGCAGGGCTGTGGGGCAGCACATCGGTAGGCTGCAGGGCTGCTCGCTCCCCCTCATTCCAGGCAGGGAGCGTGATGCTGCTGACTCAGGGATCCACAGGCAGCTCTGCATGGCTTAGCTGGGGTTTGTAATCTAAATCTCACCGCATTTGTTTTGCCCACACAGCAAGGCAGCAATAAAGAACCATAGTAAAAATGATGAGCCATGAATCTATCCTGTTTCTGTATCCTGTCTCACAAGGTGGGGCAGGACAAAGGGCGCAATGGGAAGCCATGGTCACAGGCGTGCAACTAGCTTGGCAAGAGCACAGAGAGCAAGCACACTCACCAGTGTGCACCAGGGCTGTCCCAGTGATGGGGAGGGTCAGCTGGTAACAACATTGTTCCCAGAGTATACCGAGTTACTCAAGGGTCAAACAAAACCCTGATGTTCCATCTGATTCATACTCATTTAAAGCATGTTTCAGTGTGGTTTTGGCAATGAATGCAATAAGCTGAATTTTGAGGAAGGACATTGTAAAACAACTCTTTTAAAGGACTTTATTGGTCAGGTTTTTATAGTAGCACCCAGAAGAGATATTAAATACAGAATTAAATACAGATTATTAAAAAGAGGTTTGGCCAGTGATCAATAAAGACTATCAGTTAATGTTAAACAAAGGGTGATTTATGCAATTGTTAGCATGGCTTGTGCAATGCTCCAAACAAATGAATAGAAGTCAGAATACAGCTGCCTTTCAAATCCATGCCCTAGATAGAAGACAGACACAGGGGATTTTGTGATTTGATCATGCACAAGAATAGTCAGCTTTTGGCAATTGGATGATATGTCGTTGATTACGTGCATGATTTGTTGAATGTTTGAGGTGTCCGCAGCAGGGAGAGTTTCCAGATCATTTAGAATATATATTGAACTGCTATTAGAGAAAAGACACAGCAGAAGCAAGAACAGGAAAAAGAGCACAAACAAGAAGATACTCTGATGAGGAATCTGGACTTTCAGAGCAGGTTAAAAGTGCTTGTGCCATATCGAATGAGAGTCTAGAGACAGAGATTTTAAAAGATGGGGGACAGAGATTTGTTTCAATGGAGCTACCTCTAGCCTACGTCTAGCATAAATAGAGCATATTTAGGATGTAACTTCACCCTTACACAACCAGACACAGTACCCCATCGGACAAACCCAGATGTGCAGTGCGGTGGTACACTTTGCCTTCCCAAGGCAGCCCTGTTCATCTCAGATAATCCACCTCTACGCATCTGAGATCCCTGAAGATTTGGCTGCTCTTTGGGGCTACTATAAACTACAGCAGTTGCCAAAAGCACCGAGGAAGACTGCTGCAGCAGAGGCTCCTACAACATCTATCCACCCAGCCACCCTGCTGTGTGCGAGGGGGTGGTGTGTGAGGATGGATGGGGAGTGGGAAAGGGAAGGGCTCTTGTGTGAGCTGAAGCACCACCGCAGCAGCTCTGTAGCAGCAGTGGGGTGGTGCATGGATGCCCGAATGCAAAGTTGGAAACCTGGGCAGAAAAAGATGAGCAAATGCTTGAGCATTAGATGAGAGACACAAGGAGCTGGAGGCTCTCCAAGGAGTTTGCCTTGATTAACGTAAGGAATTTGGGCACATCTTCATTTTGCATTGTGTGTTGACTGCCAATGTACACAGCAATAGGCTGACAGGTGAGATGAGTAAAACAGATGCAAAAGTAGGTGTGCTTTGAATTGTATCTTATCGTGCAGTGCAATCTGATAAGAGAGCCAGAGAAATCTTTGTTTGCTGTGACTTCAGTTACGAAGGATTTGAGCAGAGATCCTTCACAAGGAATATTGCAGAAGGGGAGAAAAGTAGGGTGGGGCTCTATGACATTTCTTTGCCTACCAAAATGTAATCAAGATTGTATCACAAGGCTGGGGCCGTACAATGGACAAACCCGAAGGATTTAATGCAAAAGGAAGATTAGTCAAAATTCTGTTGTCCTTTGTAATCCCACATGGAAACTCTCATAACTTTGGAAGAATAGAGCTTCACACAATGTCTCCGCTAGAGCTGCTGCTCATAGAGAACTGTGCTACTTCCCTGCCACATGTGTAATACTGACAAGACACTTTTTCTTTAATCTGGCGTTGGCTTCCCATTCTGACTTTCCTCCTTTCCACAGTTAAGTGGAATTTCCCTCCCAATAGGAAATCAGTAGAAAAATCTCTCAGCAGCTGGAAAAAATAATAAAAGGATTAGAAAATTTGAATGTATGGAAGAATAAACTCTCCTTGAATCTGACTACTAACAAAAACTTAGCTTGCAACTACCTTCACATCCTGTTCTTGCAACGTAAGTAGGGCACGGGCAGCACAACGATAGCCATATGAAGAACGGAAATTCTAGTTCAGAAAAGCATTTCACATTTTGAAGTTTGACCTTATTTAAAGCTGGATAAAAGCCCAAAAATTCAGAGTTCTTCCCAGTAAAATTCCAAGGCATTTTCCAGGCTGTTTGGTTTCAATATAATATACTTTTTCAAAAGCTGTTCCAAAAGACAATGAAAATATTACATTTTTTCCATTTTTAAACAGTTCCTGTGTACTCTGTTCCCTTTATAAACCATTTTGTTGCAATTGCACATTTCAGAGCAATGTCATTCCATGAAGTCCCTCCAGTGAGCTATAAGCAGATCTTCGACCTCTTTTTTCATTGCTCTAGAATACACCAAACTGTAGCTCTCTGCAATTAGAGGGGGTGAGGGAGGAAAGAGGTAAATTCTTACAATGATTTTAATATGCATTTAAGAAGTGCCTTTTCTTAGTAAATTTCAGTATGGTATTTTGAATCCTCAGGATGGCTGAAACATCAGCAAATAATTCATGTTTCTGCCACACAAAGAAGCTGCTGCCTTGGCAGCCCCGGAGGCAGGAAAATGAGAATCAGAGCTGCCACTGAACGCTCCCAGTTGGGCTGCAGCACATCCCTTTCTCAGCCAGAAACAAAGGAGCAACTCCCCGCCGCGGGCACGAGAGCCCTGCACGGTGCAGAGGCTTTCAGACCCTCTCCACACCACAGCAGACAGCAGCTCCATAGATACTGAGGTGTGGTGGTGAGCAATGTGCAGCTGGTAGGAGTTATTTATGGACAATTTAGCAAATTAGGCTAACAATCCGCATGAATTTGCTCACAGTGGTTGATGCAGCGGGAGAGCCGGGATGGGGCTTTCCCCACCGGAGCGGGGAGCCCAGCCCAGCAGCCAGCTAAGCAGGATGGTGCCTTGCGAGGGGCTCCACTGACCTCGGAGGGCTCGCAGGGGCAAACAGAGATACCTGAGCACCCAGGTTTGGTAGGACTAGCGCCCGTGACGATGTGACAATAATACTCTTTGTTAATACAGTGTTGACAGCTTTCCATTTGCCAGCGGGGTTGGATTCACAGGTGTTTTATCATGCATACCTTTGAGAGTTGGCTTGCGTGTTGGACAGAAGAAAAGGAAATAGATTCATCCCTTAAAGTGTTTTGAAATAAGAAAACATATGTCCATAAAACCAAAACAGGAATTTCCCATTTATATTTAAAATACACCTTTTGTTTAGATGAGCATGCTCTAAATGGCTAAAGGATGCGGGATCCAGTGCCACTTCCCAGCGCCTGGGCGGGAACTGGGGTGTCTGCCTGCTCCCGGCAGCGCAGCTGGCTGAGGCCAGGGCGGCCGAATGCTGGATGTAAACGTTTTGTTTCCGACACATATCCCCATGTTGCAGTGGTAAGCATGTGATCTTCTTAGAGATGTCAGTGATCTCATACAGGATTTTAAAGGGCTGGGTTGTAGGAAGACTATGGCCCAATGTCTACTTTAGCCCGTCTGATGGATTGCACATCCCTGTGAAGTAATTCAGTTTGAGTAAAAACCAGCTGGCTCAAATCTCTGCTCCACTAATGAATTCAGTTAATATCTAAAAATGAATAAGGTGAGATGGAGTAATGCTAGGTTCAACACCAGCGGTAACAGAATTAGCTAAATAACACTGGACCTGTAACAGGTTTTATAATGTTTGTAGAAATCATTAAATAAAGCATTTGTTTTTATCACTTGCTTTTACAAAAATTGCCTAAGTGGTTTGCAAGGACTTGGGCTTTGGCAGGAAAGGACACCGACTTATCACTAGTCACAGCCTCCTCCCCACAGCTTGGGAAATGAATTAAAATAGGCAGTTTGCAGTGTTCATTCCCAGAGAGCAGCCCAGCTCTGCTGGCTGGCAGCACTCAGGGTGCAGGGAAGGAAGCCCAGGTGCCAGTCCTGGATCTGCTCTGCATGGTCGCGTGGGAGCATTACACTGTGTCCCGTACCACCATAATGCTGTTTGAGCTTCAACAACTTGGTATTTCCCACATTAGTCTCCAAATCAAACTGAAGAATCCATTTCATATCATTACTTGTCCTGAAGAAAGAGCTATGCTGGGAATAAACTTATTTTCAAAAATATAAGGTCTGGAGCTTTGGTTTGCAAGCCCACCCCTTTTTCAGACTCACTGACTCAAACAAGCAATTCCACTATATGGCATGCTGAGCTGGGAGCTGCCTGAAACTACTGCACTGAAATCACTGAAGATAAAACATACCTGAACTTCCATCCCCCCTCAAGGGTTTAGGTGTTTGCTCCAGGATTCATTTTTAGTGCCACTATCCTTCGAGAAAGGAGAACTCTATGAGGCGAGGCGAGGCAAGGCAAGGCAAGTAATGCAGAACTAATTTTTTAGGTAGGGAGACTTTCTCCTGAGCAGCATATGGGGTGAAAACCATTCCTTGGCTTGGAAAGTTTGCCCTTCCAAAGAATCCAGTAGAAAATAAGAAAAAGTGTTTCCAAATACTTATTCTTGAGGTTATGGAATATTTTCCATTTTGAAAAGAAGCAATTTACAAAAAGCAGATTATATGTATACCATTATATAAACACACTTTCTACTGAATGAGAAACAAGGAGGGCACAGTCAGCTGTTACACTTAGTTCACAACTCACACTTATCTACAACCAAGTTGCCACAGTCCTTATTCACTCAGTTCTCCTACTGACTTCCAAAAAGGAAATCCTACAGCTCCTCCTGGTACTGCAAGCACCGAGGTCAGAAGTGAAGGATAAGCATGAATCTGATATATGTTTTTAGGGTAACAATTACCAAGATAACATTTGCTAAAGGTAAGGTAACCCAAGCTGCATGGTTTCTTTATTATGGACTTCACATACATTGTCATATCCAAAAAAATACTCAAACAAAACTTTATTCTATTTCAGAAGAATATTTGACTTGAAATAAGAAGAGCTGGGCCCAAGTTATGCCTTGCAAAGCACCTTTTGCAACCCAAAAAATCCCAAACCTTCTCGTATTTACAAAAGACATTATTCAAAAATATATTCAGTAACATATGAGGTTTACCACAGAAGAACATGTTAAAAAACCAGAATGCTTCTGTAGTCTGATTAATTAAGGAAGAATCACTTACAATTTCTGTTCTATTAATCTGTGCAAAAACAGTATTCTCATTTGTAAGCATTTTGTATGTTACTAGAAATTTTCTGTCCTGCTTCAGATGGTAGAAAGCACCTTTCAACACCAAAGCAGTACATAAGTCAAACTCTCACCCTAAAACAAGTAATTGCAAGAGGAGGAGACCCTTGTGGGATTTTGGCTACACATCCCTTGCTGACAAAGCAGGGACTTGTTCCCAGGGTCTAGCAACACAGGTCAGAGGTCTGATCCAATTAATACCTCTAATAGTCCTTGAAAAACTTCTTTTGCCTTTGTAAATTAAGTTCTGCTCCTTTTTCCAGCACAGACTCACTGAGGATTGATATTACTGCATCCTGCTGGTTATAATACCTACTCCTGCTGTTACCTGTCTGGCTCCTCTCTGAATCCACCTTCTCCCCATCACAGCTCCCGGCCTGATCCTGCTGCTCTGCGCAGAACAAACTATACAGCTGCAACAGCATTGCCAGCTCAACACCTCAGTCTTAGCCTGCCAAGCCCCCCTGGCAGTGAAGGGAAAACAGCTGTGACTAAAATCGAATCATCACTCTCCTCATCCTGCTCACTTTCCTCCTTAAATTGTCTCTGTACCAAAGCTGACAAAATATTGGCAGGCATTAGGCAGCTGGCACACAGAGTCCTGCCAGTTTATTGTGCAGTCTCATATATGATTCTATATGCCTACACAACAAAAATGAATATACAAACCATATACATATATATACACATATATATATACTAAAACTGTGCTGTTTCCATCTAGCCCCAGTAAAGCCACAATGACATGAGCTTTACTCCTGATAGCAGCATGTGCACCTGGGGCTGAAGGGGTATTTTTACTTTGGGCACTAGTATATGTCGAAATGTGCCGCCACATCTCCAGTGCCTTACCCACAAGAATGGGCTTAAACTTGAACAGGCCATAATCACATCTATTGCCTACTATGCATTGTACCTCTTCCAACTGTTGGAGCTATTAACTTCTTGTCATTTAAGAGGAGGAAAAAGATCTTCAGCCCTTTATTATGGGCTTGCTCGGTGCCATGTACGAGGCTGGTGCATCTCAGCACTGCTGCTGTATCAGCAAAGAGGGATTAAGAGGCTCAAAACATGGCCACGAAAAAAACGGCAACATGGGTTTGCAAACACTGCCAATAAGCAACACACAAACAATCAAACAAAACCTTTTCCTGCTGTGAGGCATCTATTATTTACATCTCTCTTGGATTTGCTACACAGGACACTTCCCCTCGACACCCCAGCAGAGAAGGTTGTGCTTTCAATTTAATGATCGTGGCAGTCAGGGTAGTAGAGGTCTTCGGTTGTCCCCTCACTCTGCTTTATGGTTTCTGTTTTAAGGAGCGACGGGTGGAGATCAAAATACCACTGTGGGGACTGTCCCAAGCTCCACTAGTTTGCAGAGACTATGTAAGACCTTAACAACCCAGCCACCGCACACACCATCAGAGTCTACATACCACCACATTTTTCCCGTTTTCTGAATTCCCATGTCATACTATAAGTTCCACACTAAGAATTTTAGCAAGGGGATTTAAGATGTCCTAATGGTAGAAAATAAATACATAAGATGGATGTGAATGCAACCCAAGATACAGATCATATTTTTACTACAATACAGATAAAACAAGTGTGAAGTTCGAATTTTACAGCCCTCAAGCCTAGTTCTTTATACTAGGAGCACAGAAATAGGCACCTGTGAAGACTCTGATCTGGAAAAAGTCCTTGTAGCAATTCCTTTTAATTGGACATAGGGTTGCTAGTAATAGCATGAAATGCCAAAAAGAATGATGAACAGGAATCCAAGAAGCCTGAAATGAATAAATCTCTGCTACATGGTAACTAAATCCGTGAGGTATTTTTGCCAAGATATAGTCTGCTGTAAAATTTTACTGCTTTGTCCAGTCATAAGTTTTTAATGCCTTAAAAGTGAGAATCATGCTACTTATCTACAAGGTTATTATACAGCTTAATAATTCTTAGTGTTACGGAAAATTTTTATGTGCACCTGGTAAGACTTTCATTTATTGAAATACTTGATAAAACCTTTCAAGGTACAATGTAACTCAGCTACTTCAAGATGGATGTGAAAAAAAGTTATTTTTAGAGCTTCAGAAATTTTAAAGACTTCAGAAGAAAACGTGGAATTTGAAGAGAAGAAAAACCCACAAAAGTAGTGTATACCTTTAAGAATTCTATCATTTAACAAAATAACATTACGAAAAGATTAAAGAGTGTTCTGAAATCCAATAAAACTAATGTCAAAGTCATATCACTAGTCCATTATTATGAAAATGACTGGCATCCTTACTAGATTCACATTCAGACAGGCAAGTCCAGCATGCTGGGCCACCTCAACAGCCTTGTTACTCTCTTAATCGGTTAATTACTCAGACAAATCCTCAGCTTCACCAGGAAAAAACCCTCCCATCTTCTGTAATGTTTCTGCAGAAGAAGCCAGGTTTTTCATATCTAAAGGTTTTTTTTTAACAGTACTGTTTATTTTCCGTCCTAGTTCTGGGTAAGTTCTGACCTACCACATCATATATAGGATCATTTTTATTCTAGAAAGAAGTATTAACTCCTTGTTTACTTCCTTAAACATTTTTGCTAAAACTTCATGAATAATGGACTGTTTAGTAAAAAATTTGTGTCCACGTGTGACTAACTTGGCTGAAAGCATCCATATACTACTCTTACTAAAAATACTAAAAAGTTTAGCTAATTGTAGAGTTGGCTTGAGATCCAGAACCCAAAAAATTAGTCATAGATTTATGAAAATACACCACAACCCTTGGGGAAAACACAGAAAAAGCACATGATCATTATTAGTAAGATTTTCTGTCCCTGCCCTTTTCCTACACAAGACTATATTGTTTTACATGTCAGGGCTAGTCTTCCCAGTTCATAAACCTTGTATTTTTTCATTATTTTCCTTGTGACCATCTCTCTGGGTCTGACAGCTCCTACTCTTGTTTTGTCCATCACTCCTGTGCACATTATATCCACACCAGTGCTTCAGTTTATGACCTTCAGTTATGACCTTACAGGCAGCTTCCAGTCACCTTCAGTCCCCAAGCCATGAACTTTTTAAAATATGTGCTCACATGTTAAATCCTTCAAAACCTTCTGGATATTTGACTGGGCAAAATTCAAAGAGCAGCAGCAGTACAGCTAGCTGCTGCTTCCAGCTGCCCCTTAGAAACAGAATCACAGAATCACAGAATCATCATGGTAGGAAAGGACCTCTGAGATCACCAAGTCCAACCACACACACACACAAAAACCCCCTACAATCTCACCCACTAGAGCATTCCACTAGAGCATGCCCTGAAGTGCCACATCTACATGTTTCTTAAATACCTCCAGGAATGGTGACTCCACCATCTCCCTGGGCAGGCTGTTCCAGTGCCTGACCAGTCTTTCAGTAAAGTAATTCTTCCTAATATCTAATATAAATCTCCCCTGCTGCAACTTCAGACCATTTCCTCTGGTCCCATCATTATTCACGTGGGAGAAGAGGCCAACACCCACCTATCTACAACCTCCTTTCAGGTAGTTGTAGAGGACAATGTGGTCTCCCCTCAGCCTCCTCTTCTCCAAACTAAACATGGCAAGTTCCCTCAGCCTCTCCTGAGGATCAGTGCCCCTTTCACTTGTGAACATGGCCTTTTGCTGTCAGGCACAGAACCAGAGCTCAAGCTGGGTGAGGCAGCCTCTCAGAGCTGCTTGCACCACCGGGCACGTCAGGGGGGATGTGGCTTCTCCTCATTCCCCCTTAAAGGACCTTGTGTTTATGACAGTCCTTCAACACTGTGAGGCTGAAAATTGTGGCTGTGGCAAGCCATTCTGTCACAAGGAGAGAGATGGAGGAAAAAAAGCTGCAGAACTTACAGCTAACAGTATTTTTATGTACATAATTTTCATAAGCACAACCAAATTGGGTATTTCTCCACATAAGCATCTATCAGGCTTATGCATAAGAGAGCAGTACTTTCATATGTGTCAAACAGGTTAAAAAAATTGTAGTTACTTTCTTGAGAATGTTTTCTCTTAGAAATAATAATAAGGACCTCTTTTCACATCCTTCTCTATTCATAGCATCACAGAGCAGCTGAGACTAGAAGGCATCGCTGGCAATCTTCCAGCCCAACCCCTTCCTCAAAGCAGGGTCACATAGAGGAGGCTGCACAGGGTCGTGTCCAGTTGGCTTCAAGTATTTCCAAATGGAGACTCTACAACCTCTCTGGACAGCTTTTAACAGTGTTTGACCACCTTCAGATTAAAAGAACTATTTTTCTATGTTTAAATGTAATTTCCTGTATTTCAGTTCGTCCCTATTGCCTCTTGTCCTTTCACTGGGCACCACTGAGAAGAGCCTGGCTCTGTCTTCTTTTATTCCCCCTTGGGTTTCTGTACACAATGAAGAAAACTCTCTTGAGTCTGCTCTTCTCCAGACTGAACAGCCCCAGCTCAGTCAGCCTTGCCTTATACATCAGATGCTCTAATTCCTTAATCATCTTCATGGCCCTTTGCTGGAGTCACTCCTGTAGGTAGATGCCTTTCTTGGCTCAGGAGCCCTTTGCTGGTCACAGACCTCCAGACGTGACCTCCTACAATACTCTGGCCTACAACAACTTTTTATATACAATTCCAGGTCTCATGAAGAGGTCAGTCTGAATGAAAGGATACAGACTTTATGTTACTAAACTGATCTCAAGTATCAGACCTGCAGAAACAAACCACATAAGCCCTAGGGCATCATTAGAAGATGAGTAAAAGGCTATGCCTATCTGCCAAATACAAGAGGGCCAGGAGTGAGTCTGAGCACTGGCGGCGTGATTGTCTACACTGATTAATTGCTGGCTCACACACTGGCTCTGCTCAGGGCTCCTCCAGCCAGCTCCCTCCAAAGCAGTACTTGGGCTTGAGTAGGGAAAAGGCTGACTGCAAGGACCACCCCCAGGAGACAAGTCAAGTGTAATGGTACATGAGAGACACCAAACAATTCTGTTAGCTCTTCAGCGTGGCACTCTCAGATTCAAGCACCATTGGCAGCACAATTTACAGTGCTGCTGGGATGTTTGTTCACATCCAGTCTGTGTCATTTCCAACCTGGAAGCAGAGGAGGAAACCCAAAAACAGCCAAAATGATGCTACAAAATCTGATAGAGGCTGTCAAACACACCTGGCAGGGAAAGAGTAAAGAAGCTTGTTTCTTCTGAGTTTAGCCTAGACATGATTAACATGACTCACACCTAATTTCTTACCACCTACTCAAGCAGATTAAATTTGAATTAACTACTGATTACTAATTACTGTTTTATAACTGATCATGTTTGTTCTCAAACAAAATTAGAAATGGCCAGACTCATCATTATTCCTTTTTATATACCTGTATGTTTACCCAGATGTTCAGGGTAAAATGATCCAGACACAAACGACTAGGCATTTTTAGAACAATGTGTCTTAAGAATGTAAGGGAGGCATGGCATACAGCTTTTAAAAGATAGTTCACTCAGCTCTTGATTTTTCAAGATGTTTAATACTGAGAGGTTGGAATCAAAATAATCCTACTGTAACTCCAATCACGAGACAACATTTAAGAATTCCATTTTCTAAATATGTTTTCATATAGTAGCTCAGTTTTGACTATCACAACCCACATCCAAAGCAAACCATTTCTTTCCACTATTTAGAAATGCTGGAAGAAATGTTAACACCATCAAGACTCTACAAAAACAGCAGGTGTGAACTAAATTAAACAGGAAGCATTCTGGTGAACATGAATTTTGGTGGGGAAGGGGAGCAAGAAAGGGAGAGAAAACCTTTTCCTGATCCCTGCAGGGAAGGAGCTGATGTTTTCATAACTAGAAAACACACTTTCATGGCACTGCCATTTCTTTCAAGCTGACTGCTGTATGAGTTAGCAATTGAAGGCTCAAGTTTCAAACAGTACCAGTGTCAGAAAGCTCCTCATCCAAAGGACCAGTGAGTTTGAATCCTCAAAGAGTCAGAATACAGATATGACATGGAGATACTTTTTGGTGGCATTTCAAAGGACGTTTGGGATCTCACTGTGCTGTAAATTCCACATAGGGAAAACAGGAGGATCAGTGCTGCAGATTCACACCGTGAGGGTTCTCAAGATAAGACATATGCTCTAAGGAGAGATCTTCATTAATGAACATCGTTTCTACATATATAGAAGGGACTATTTACCACCCCAGCAGCCAGTTGATTGATTGAATCAATCTTTCTTTTTGTATTGTACCTCCTCCCTTTCACAGGAGACAGCAGGACACCATTCAGGCTTGCAGTATTTCTCTTTCCTTTTTCTGTGTTTGCATTCCTGAACCTAACTGCAAGCTCCTGCTTTAAATATGTTCAAACTAAGGAGCAACCACTAAGGACGTGTTGTTATTGTGCTGTGTCAAAACAATTTTCAAAACAGTTCACACATCAAATAAGCCTGTCAAAACCATGGCTCTTTAATCACCTCCAATCAAAGAGCCACGAAGAGGAGGAGCCTTGGGCATCCTTCCAGTGAAGCAAAAGGTCACTCTTTGAGACTGTGCCTGTTGCATCACTTGGGCATCAAGGACTGAAAGTGTGCATAGCTCAAGATATCAGAAGTTCAGTTTGTGCTCGGGAGGCAAGTGCCCTGAATTGTATGCATTCATAAGCAACAATATTATAGAAATGGCCTAAGGCCCAAGAAAACAGTCAGACCAGGGTATGAATTTGGGCACTGCCTTGTGTTACAAATGGTCAGTCAGCTAGCCCTGGGAGCTGGGCAAACATGCACTTTTGCAGTGAGACTTTGCACTAAATGTACTTAGGCAGCAAAAGGGCTCTGATGACTAGTCTGATTTACAAAACTTAAGAAGTGGAGCCTCTGAAGAGCAGCAGATGCCAAGGAAATGGACAGTTTGAGGCAAATTTCTATGAACCAGCAATGAAGAACGAGGTTTAGGAAATAGCAACAGAAAATGAAAAATTGAAATGAAGGGATACAGTGAAGATGAAGAAAGTTTGCAAGAAGGAGAGCTGAAATCCCGCCTTTCCTGCAGGCCAGAGGACTTAGGTCATTGGCTTCAAGTGAGCCAAGGAGTTCACTGAAGGAGCACTGGAGCTGTTAGGAGTCCAGGCAAGATTACTTGGTGGAAGAAAAGATTTGAGGTAAAACTAAAAGACTTGGTGTGCTAAAAGCCCTGAGGAGAGCAAAAGCATTTCGAGCCAGAGCAAAGTTCAGCTGTGCTGAGGTTTTTAGGACTAAGAATACAAAAAACTATTACTGGCTTCATCTCTATAGTCTGCTGTCCTAACAACACACTAGAGGGAGCTGAGGAAGAAGATCCCTGGAGCCTCCTGTTTTCCTGGGAGCTTCATGCGATGAGTATATGCTAACATATTTCTACCTAGAAAAAATACTTGGGAAAGGCTGGTTTGAGAATATTTCTGAAGAGTAGGTTAGCAGTTGTGTCAGTGAGAAACATCTTGGGAAACACCATAATTCTGGGAAAACAGAGAAGTTCTTCCTGAGTGGTGGCTGGCAATGCACTGCTTTGGCACATTTGGACAAGCGGTTATGCTGAGGTGAACCAGGGATTAGACTAAGGGGAAGAGTGATGTACACCATCACGAGTGTCACCACTGACTCTGCTGAAGGACCTGAGCGTCACAAACAGGAGCAGTTAATGCACTTGATGAAGCACATTAATGGGTGATCAAGAGCACTGGTGCATTACTGCATAGTCACCAATCTGCTGAGGAAGGAGAGAAAGTTCAGAAGAATTTTACACCAAGTTATAAATGTGTTTCATAGATTTATGAACAACAACAAAAAATGAAACAAAATCACTGCAAAGTCTGAGTGACTTGGCAGCTTTGGAAAGTTTGTCATGTGAGCATGAAATGTGATTTCTGCTGAATCTTTGCCTTTTCTTTGCTAAGCCAATTTCCCCAGAAAAGAGTAAGGGATTTAGCTCTGTTCTGCTTATCAATCATCATGGATTTTGAAAATACTTTGAAAATCTTTTTTTCCTTTTCTTTTCCTTTTCGTCCCTATTAGGGAGGAGGAAATGTAAGCTTGGGTCTACATGGAGTGAGTAAGATAAAATCAGAAGAAAGGACTTGATCATTCATCATATTTCTACACTCCTAAAAAAACACAAAAGAAGGAAAAAAAATTAGTAGCATGACAGTGATGACAGTGAGCTTGACCTGAGCAATAGGAAGATCTGACATGAAGAAGATGGATGTCCAAAGCATTCCATTGATATAATGAAAACAAAATAACTATTTTAAATAATACTTTATTATTTTATCATATCATTAATATTAAACTATTTTAAATAATATTTAATAATAACAACAACAACAACAACAGAAAAAACTCCCTGTGATGACATAAACAACTTACCACATAAGGATTATGGTTTTTATTAGATTCACATACCGTTTGTGGTATACAGATGTTCTCAGTTTCTGCTTTTGAGATTTTATGGCACAGTATAAGTATGTACTAATTCTTGTTGTAATTATCAGACATAGATTACATTCATTCTTATTCCTTTTGTAATTTGCATGTCAGAAATTTACAACAGATTATTTTCCGCTCTACTTTATTGATCACAGTATCTCTGTTGTTCTATGGAAAATTAATTAATTTTATGAAGTTACTGTGGTTTGACTAAGAGACAGAAAATGGTTTTTTATGGCATCTATAAAACATTTTCCTCTCAATTTAACAAAAAGATTTACTGGAATTTCCACTGAAGGAAAAATGTGCCAAGCTAGAAGATAGATGGTTGGCATAGTGTTCTATACGTACATTGATGCAGGAAGATTGTTGCTTTTGTGATGCGCGTAGCTCAAATAACAGGAAAAATAGTAAGAAAAAAGTATCCTTTGAGGAAATCTCAGAGCTTTAACTTAAAAGAGTCTGCTATAAACCTTTCTTTGTTTGACATGACTAAAAATAACATTTTGCTTTTTATCTGCCTCTTGCTCCCAGAGCCTCATCTGGACAGACTTCGTCAGAGTAACCCTTACAGCAGTACCCACAAGTGGTGCCTCGCCAGGCAGCAGTGGTGGAGCCCAGGAGCTGCAGCCTGGCCGGGAGCTGGGACTGACTTAATTGGGACAGGGTTTGGAAGAAGTTTTGGGAGAGAAATCAGGTGAGTGGTGCAGCTCTAGTTCTGGGATGGGAGAGGTTGCAAAATGGGAGTCTGAAGGATCCAGGGACCAAGGGTCTGGGTCAAGTGAGAGTTGATCAAATGGCCTAAACAATGCACACTGGGCCTGGTTTGGGGATGGGGATAGGGATAGGCACATTGAAGCATCACTCTTCTGCGTCTCTTTACGATCTTCTTTCTAGCTCTTGGAAACACACCAGCCTCAAAAAACGAGAATGCCTTCTTGCTCTCTGACTTACAAGTGTTACTAGTTAATATTAAACCATTGGAAGATTCAGAGTGTTTTATGAAGTTATTGCAAATGCAATGCCTAAATATAATTACAGTAACACCACAAATGTAAAGACAACTTGGCTTCAAAAGCACTCGATATTGTGTATTAAAGTGAACCTGGTTTTTAAAACCAGGATGAGTAGCCAAAAGCAAGTATCCTTACCAACACCATCTTTCTTCCTACCCATGGTGGCCTTGCAATGTCTATCCTTTTTTCTTCCTCCTCGTGCTCTAACAACTTCCAGCAGCATGCTGGCTTTCTACTAAGTTGTACAGAGACTCTCCTAGGTCTTGAGGAGGACTGCTTGTTCTGTAGGCATCTCTGAGGCTTGGCTCTGGCTTGCTCTTTGAGAGGAACAGGACACTGCGATGTCTACAGTGCATTCTGGCCTTCCTCCCCACTCTCTTTGCCCCCAGCCGAGCATGCTCAGGTCTCAGAGCAGGCACCGCTTCTTCCCCATGGGTTTGTCTGACTTTAAAAAGTGGAGCCAAAGCGGGGCAAATGCAGCACCCAGATGCCCAGCTGCTCAGCTGCACCCATTGGATAAGCTACAATACATTACATACACAATAAGCTGTGAATACACAAAACCAGTTAAGATATTTAATTTATTGTGTTTATCCTGAAGTATGGTGTATTTCCAGTATACCAATAACCCAAGGAAATGATCAGGCTGAAACCAAGCAACCACTACAGCAAACTCAAACCAAGCCAAAAAACCAGAGACAGCCACTTACCACCCGGAGAATATTTCTTCAAAAAATGGCCATGCCGTATCTGATTTCTTGGTCATAATCCTCAGAGAAGGATGCTTACACAAGCATCCTGGAAATTAAAATCCTTACTGAAAATTAAGGACTTAAGAGAGGCATTAGATCTGCTATGACCTTCCTGATGTTCCCTCCCTGCTGTACAGAGGTGAATAGCTCTTCCCTCCCTTTATTGCCCAGGATGCAACTTCACACTACCTACCCAGTTAATGTAATTAAATATAAGTAAAAGCAGTCCTGTACAGCCTGCATTTAGCCTGGATTTATATATAGCTCAAAATCCTTTCCTTGTCCCTCCTGGCTGTTTGAGGCCATGGGTCTGCGAGCAGCAGAGACGATCTAACAGGTTGCTGCTGTAAGGGAAGGGCTTGCTTTGCCCTCCCTGCTCCTAGCCCAGGGCTTTGGCACTCCTCAGACCCTTCCATAAGCAGATTAAACCAAGCTAAGGGTTTTGGGGTCTTTTAAGTGTTGAATTTAATTGCCTGGGGACAAGCTGTCACAAGGCAACAGGAGAGACAGAGCAGTGCTTTTTGGGCCAGTGAGCTGTTGGGTTGTCTTGTCCCACGTCACAGTAGGCTACCCTTAGCCTCCTGGCCAGGTGAAGGATATTGTCTGTCTACATAGACTTTAGAGGAGAGGTAAGGGTGTTCAACATGCTGTATAAGACACCATCACTGGTGACCTGAAATCCTCAGCTCAAAACCAAAGTACTCAGAAGACACTCCTTGGACAAACATGTCCTTAACACACAAAAATTCTGTGGTATGCAAGAGGTCAAACTGTGCAAGCTCATGGTCCGTTCTGGCCCTTTAATGGTCCCTCCTGGCCTTTTAAAAATGTAAGAAAACAGTATAAATAAGTAAATAACTTGAAAACAGCCCATTGCTAGGATTCAGGATCTTGGTTTGGACTTAAATCTAATTTTAAAGTCTCCTCTTCCTGCCAAGTCTTTTAGACCTGAAAGCACAGAAAAATTGACCCAGAAGTATGGGGTTCTAGGCAAAGAAAAAGAAGCCTTTACTCACTGACTTAGATGAGACAAACAAGTACCTTAAACTATGTTTCAGTCAGAATTTGCTATACGAACACTGCTTTTTTTCTTCCCCTACATCCGAAACAGCTATTGGAAACCTTTTGATTTTAGATATTGCATCAACAGTGGGTAAACAGAGCAGCTCTTTGGTCCTGGCATGGGACCAGGATGAGGTCGGATTTGCTACAATAACAAAAACTGACAGAATTTAGAAAATGATTTAACAGTGGCAACTGTATAACTGCTGACACTGTCTGACTGCATGCGAAGGCAGCTGTACCGTAAGAGTCAGGGCATTTATTTTCTTGCTCTCTGGCATTCTCTTTCTTCAACTCTTTATGCACCACCATTTCTATGGGAGACTATTTCAGAATAAACGCTCTGGGCTGGAACCAACCACGGGACTGAGGTTGCTTCATTCAGGGCTTAACTGAAAAATACTTTCTACTGTACGGGATGATGTGAAATTGGACTTCAAATTGTCTCTTACCCAGATACACACTGTGAAAAGAATTATTCAGTGCTAAACTCTTGCCTTCTTTTTTCTCTGGTTGGTACTGCTTTAGCTACTTTCTAGGGTCCAGATCTAAATACCCTATTCACAGTTTCAGTAAAAACTCCCACTGTGGCTAGGAAAGAAGTCACTTGCACCCCCCTACCTCTGCTGGCCCAACAGGCAAGCACGGTGCTGACATTGCACTTTACACTTCCTAGCAGCCTTGTGATTTCAGTCTTATTTTTTCCTTTTTCTGTTTGTTTCTTGAATTGTTTGGGATGCTTCAGTCCCTCCCAACCCCCAGCTTCTGTAGGAGCCAAGATGAACATGCTGTCAGTAGGTATGTACAGGCCTCCAGATGTTTTCAATAGATGTCCTAGCACAGAACTGAGCCTTGAAGCTGAGAGCAGGCAGAACAGCATGAGTCACTGTGAAAGGACAGGAGCACGAGGGCAGTTTAAAATAGTTTCTTTCTCCCAAGAGTGGTTCTTTCCTGAGGCCAGCTGCTGCTTCAACCTGAAAAAGGCTGCGAGCA
Source organism: Limosa lapponica baueri (assembly GCA_002844005.1). Classification (NCBI taxonomy): domain Eukaryota; kingdom Metazoa; phylum Chordata; class Aves; order Charadriiformes; family Scolopacidae; genus Limosa; species Limosa lapponica. The sequence goes on along the minus strand of KZ506089.1, from coordinate 357,899 downwards.
GTTCTCTTTCAAGTTGGTCTCTGTGTCTTCATACTCCATATTTATTTGCTGCTCCTCCCTCCCCCCTGCTCTACATTTTACTACCCTTTTCCTGGGTTTTCCCTTCTTCTCCACTCTTTGTTTCCTTATAGGCCTATGTTGTGTCCATGAACGTGCTTGTATGCCTGGAGATGTGTCCCAGCTGCACCCCAAGCCTGTACCTGGGTGAGACACAGATATGGTCTCCCTCTTCCTCCAGAAGGAACCTGTTCCATGCTCTCTCAGGTGAACCCTTGTGGACTCCAGCTAGGACAGGGACAGAGAGGCATGCTGTATGGACCTAAGATCCTTGCTGGCCACAGTGTTTGCTGATTGCAAAAGGAAGTGGCTTCCGTATGAATCACCATGACTCTTTATCCTGAAGTGATTTTCCATAGGGGCAATTGTTGCTAGTCCAGCTATGCTTGAGTTAAATGTTAAATTTACCTATTTAATTAACTGGACACAATTGAAAAAAATTCCACTGTAAACAAGGTTGAGAAACAACACCTTAAAGTTTGCTACTGTATTTATGGAGGTCAGTCAAGCACACAGTGGCAAAATAATAACTGAGTTTGCTCCGTACATAATTTCCTTACTTTGGATTACATCAACTCTTGCCCACATACAATTACCAAACCTGACACACCACGGCTAATGTTCTGCCAAACGCTGAACCCACCCAGGCTCAGATAAGTGTGCTGTACCCAGGCCACTCCCGGCTTTTGTGTGCACGGCGCTTCATGCTGGTTTAACTTCAAAACATTCAAAATGCAATGCGAACAGGATGAGCACTCCCTGTGCTGGCTGGGGTAAAACCAATCCGGCCTGCAACACACTTGGCTCAAATCCAGAAAGGTTTTTTAGGAATTGCACTGTAAACCATGATGTACAGGCTAGCTTTCAGCAAAAAGCACAGCTACAGCAAGTTGAAGGTCTTTGGAGAAGGAGAGGCTGTGAATCCACAGGTAGCTCCTGGCCACTGGCAGCAGCGTGTCTGGTAATTAGCTAAAATCTAGTCAGAGCAAAGACTTGATGAGGAAAGAGGAGATAGTGCCTGGAGTTTTTAATCATGGTTATATGGAGGGATCAAGCACAAAGCCATGGTCTGCCTGCAGGGGTGATGAGGTGAAATTTCTGCCTGCCCATGTTGCTGTCTTTTGGCCAAGTGTGCAAAAGCTGGATATGCTCCCTTTCCACCTGCCTTCTACCCCACCTGGAGCATGGTCCTGCCAGTCCCCATGAAAAGGGCAGGCATCACAGTCTCAGACACCCCAACTTTCCTGGAAATCCAGGAAAGTTTCACAGCACCGAGCATCCCTGCAATTTCTGTAGATCAAATAACTGGTTCATGACTCTTGCTGGTGCTTTCAATGAAGCAGTGCTCTGCTCCTTCTTCCCAGGGTTTGGACTTAATGTCTGACACAATAGTAACTTCTTTCCTCCCCCTTCCTCCCCTGGCAGGAAGGAGCATGCCCATAGCCCTGGGCACGGGAGAGCTCGGCTGTCCTTAGGGGAGACTGCAGTCTGTGACACAGACTGCATGGGACCCCAGTATGGAGAATGAAAGGGTGGGGTATAGACTGAGCCCTGATGTGAGGAAAATGCACTATGGATGCTCTGGGGAGCCTCCAGCCAGCAGGGAGAGAGGGAAGTAAGGGAAGAGGGGATCCGTGCGCAGGAGAAGGACCACAGCCCCAGGGGGGCAGCAGCATGTATACACAGCTCTGCCTGAGAAGGGGCAGCAGAGGATACACAGGCAGGGCAGGTGGAAATGAGATACATTTAGAGATGATAGGGCTAGAAAAAGTTTACCTGAAGATATCTGGGAAAGGGAAGGACTGACTAGGGCTTGCACAGCCACCTCTGAGACCATGGCCCAGGAAATCACACCAAGAGCTCTTGCATTACAGGAGACTGGACCGGGCCGTGATAAGGTGGAAAGATCCCCCACTGGAGGCAAATGCCCCCATGCCTGGCCAATGGCCTCTGGTTGAGTGGCCACAGAGCTGCAGAAGCTGAGGATGAACAGACCCTGGGGACCTGGGACCCAACCATCTTTCAAGGGCTCTGCTTGGAAATGTGCCACTGTGGAAGGGGGGAGACAAAGCAGCAGTAATATGCTCTGTGTCTTCCTAATTAAGTCTCAAATGCCAATGTGAGACTTCTCCCTCTGCTAGCTTAAGGCTGTGGTTCAGTTGGTCTGTGCTTATTCAGCCAAACATTTAAGCATGTGGTTAACTTTTGGTCATATGATTCAGTCCCTGGGACTCCGGTGGGACTAAATCATGCGCTTAATTTTAATTTGTGCTGAAGTATGTTGTTGCACAGGAAGGGAATCTCCTGTGAACTTGAAGTTAAGTGTTGGAGGGCTTCGCTGAGTCAGGGCGAACTCCAGAGTTAGTCCAGTGAAATCAGTACCTCCAGAGTCACTAAAAACAGGGAAAAGGGAGAGAAGAACTAGGTCCACTTTTTTATGCATCTTTTCCTTTTGGCTGAATCTGTTAGGGCCAGCAAAAGTTGGGATACTTCAAAAAAACAAAGACACAGTTATTTCAACATTATTTATGGGATAACAGAAACCAGCACAGGAGACAGCCATTAAGTAACTTCCTGTCTTAAAAGACACTGCATAAAAAGACAGACTATCATATTGATCCTGATTTTCTTCTCCCATCATTTCAAAATTCTTGTAAGTGCTGATATTAGAGGTTCTGCTCCATGATGTCAGAGAAAGGAGAATTAGGACTGATCTTTATAGAATCATAGAATTACCTAGGTTGGAAGGGACCTTTCAGATCACTTAGTCCAACCATCAACCTAATGCTGACAAAAACCATCACTAAACTGTATCTCTAAACACTGTCTGCAATCATCTACTTTGAGCAATTCATGTTGTTGATCACATGAGCATCCAAACATTTATGTTTTGTTTATAAATAAGCCAAGCTTTTTCCAACTACATTCCTGGTAAAAAGGCAGCATTCAAGCCACAGAAATCCATTGTGTCGTGTGCAGTGCTCATTATTCTGGGAAACTTTGACTGATGCCTATTGTGTACTGAATGCTTTGTTTCAAGCTTGCAGAGGTCGTTCTGGGATGCTTCCCCACAATGTTACTGTGCCTGTGTTTAACAAGCACTTAAAACCCAGAGCATGTATTCGTAGCAAAAATGAGAATATGTGGCTGTATGTCAAGTGCTATTGAAAATCACAGCCTGCCCCAATGCTGGGGGGAGGGAATTTCTGCAATTATCAGCAGGAAACTTCTGGAAGCCTGAAATAATAAGAGGGATAATAGAAATCCAAGTATAATTTAGGAATGTAAATACTTTTGCATTCCAGTATTGGGTACCTGCAAATAGTTTTGTTTCAGCGATTCTTTACAAGTTCCAGAAATATGACTATATACATTTCAGAGTTGCTGGCAAGCACTGGTCAAATACCTCTTGCTCTGGTGTGATGCAAAATTCTGCCTTTTTACATAAATTGCAAGGTTATTATTCCGAAAGCCAAGTTAACCAGCTTGAGAAAATCCCAGTTAACAGCCTTCGTGACATTAATTTTATGCCCCTTAAGAACAATAGGAAATACAGTGGTGTTTTCTAGAGGCTGAGTTTTATACAGACCTACTGTGTGCATCATCCACAGCAGTACAGTTCATGAAAAATTCTGATCTTCATTCTAGCATTCACTCAGCAGTTGGGCTGGAAATCATTGAGCCCTGGGCATGTCCTTTCTCTCTATATTCAGACAATATGCTCACTATGATGCCCTCCAAGCAAAAGTTTCAGTATCTTTTCCTTATTCACAAGTGTCTAGGAATCACACTGAAAAATTTCACGGAATCATGGAATCCCGGAATTGTCAGAGTTGGCAGGGACCTCTAGAGATCATCTAGTCCAACTCCCCTGCTAAAGCAGGCTTGCTTAGAGCACATTACTCAGGACTGCATCCAGGCGGGTCTTGAAAATCTCCAGAGAAGGGGACTCCACGACCTCCCCGGGCAGCCTGTTCCAGTGCTCTGTCACCCTCACCATAAAGAAGTTCTTCCTCATATTTGAATGGAACTTCCTATGTTCCAGCTTGTGCCCGTTGCCCCTCATCCTATCACTGGAAACCACTGAGAAGAGTCTGGCTCCATCATCCTTCAACCCACCCTTTAGATACTTGTAAACATAGATAAGGTCTCCCCTCAGCCTTCTCTTCTCCAGGCTAAAGAGCCCCAGCTCTTTGAGCCTTTCCTCATAATTGAGATGCTCCAATCCCTTAATCGTCTTAGTCGCCCTACGTTGGACTCTCTCCAGTATTTCCCTGTCCCTCTTGAACTGGGGAACCCAGAAGTGGACACAGTATTCCAGTTGTGGACTCACCAGTGCAGAGTAGAGGGGGAGAATGACCTCCCTCGACCTACTGGCTACACTCTTCCCTATGCAGCCCAGGATTCCATTGGCCCTCTTGGCAACAAGGGCACATTGCTGGCTCAATTTTGCTGGGATGCCCGCTTAGCAGGTTCAGAAGCAAACATCAGATGACTGTGTGTGATAATTACTGTGTCTGCTACCTTTTATTGACTTATTTAACAGCAGGAATTGCATCATTTGTAAAAGCAAGTCACTTTTCCTCCCCTCTCAGAATTTCCATTGAAAGTTCAATGATTCAGAGTCCAACACCTTCCCTTTCATAATTTCTACAAATGCAGTTAACATTGATTTTTATAATGTGTTGCACATGGAAATTGTAGGACTGTTTCTAGATTGGAAATGGAAACATTCGTCACAGAATAGAATTGTGATGTTGGCATTAATTACCAATAGCCAAAGTTGCACCTTTCTTAAGATGAAATGGAGAGATGTTTCCAGCTGTAACCCCAGAAACTTCAGCTGTGACAGATGCAGCATTAGAGCATTAGACTATCCTGATTCTGGCCTCAATTGCGCAAATAAAATTATGCCTGGTTTAAATAATTTTGGATGATCTGCTTCCTGGAGATTTCACATTATGGAAAAACTGACAGCAGACTAATTTGTGCAAATACTTTTTTTTCTCCTAATCAAGAGGCCTTATGTACAGTACTGCAAAGGTAACAGGCAACAAAGAGTGTTCTTTGCCTACCAGATAAATCCAAGTTTGTCAATAATCAGATTCAGACTCCATGATCCCAGTCTCCCATTCCTGTTGCACATATTAGACCTTGAGGTAGACAGGACCATTTTGGGCAAAACAACTTGCAGGAAGAATAGTCAAAGAAAGCAAGTGCTACCAGGTAAAGCTACTTCAGGTTGCATGAGAGTATGTAGAAGGTGAGAGCTTCTGCTTCATTAAGGTTATCCAGTTAAAGACCTTTTCAATGTTAACTTGACAATATATAAAGCTGGGAGTGATAAACAAAGACAGAGGTACAAACCTGATAGGTGAGGGGTAATGGAGATAACGCCAAAGACCAAAAGTCTCCGGTCACTAATTGATGGGCCACTGAGAAACTCTTTGGAGTTTCTCACAGCTTTGGAGAGGCCAGCCTGGAAGTTTTAATGGATAAGACAATAATGGATAAGAGGGAAAAAGTGAGGAACATAAGGATTTGGGATAGATGAGACAGTCCTGCTGTACTATGAAAAATTTATTAAGGAAAGTTTAGGGGAAGGGGATGGGGGAAGAAGGCAGTGGGGACTGGACAGAAAGGGGTACTAAGGGGCTGCCAGTGTGCTTGTCTGAGCCCTGCTCCTGATCCCTGCAGTCTCCCCTGTCTTCTGATGTGACCCTTTCCTGACTGTCTGTCTGCATAATCCCCCTTTCTATCCTGTGTGTCCCTGAGGTGCCAGCTACAGAGGGGTGGGACCAGCAGGACCATGTTTGGTGCCAGCTATTGGAGCCACAGCAGGGGTGGAGGTGCCCCACGTGTGGTCAGACAGTGGGCAAGTGAGGGTCCCTGTGCCAGCTGGTGAGGGTGTGTGCACTTGTGAACTCAGAGACTGTCGTGTCTGTGTCTGTGTGTGTAGTTGTATTTTCACTGCTGATACTTGGCCCTGCACTGGAGCCCACAGTCGGGGCGTCACTGTTAGCTGTAAGGCCTGACTGAGGTCCTTATCCTCTCTGTTTGGGGACTGATCTGGGAAGTCCAGTCGCATCACCTCTGGCAAACCATCCACCTCAGCATCTCACCAACGTGTCCAAGTTCTTTCAGCCTGATTTTATTCTGTCTTGCACTGCTTCATTGCCGTGAGTTTTGCTTTTCCAGTGAGGTGCATGCACTGATCATACCGTTCTGCAGTGCAACGAGCAGATGCTCACATTTCTTCCTCTCTTGGTGGCGTGGCTACGTGAAGCAAAAAGCACTGAGTGTTTTCCAACACATTTCTTTGGATTTAAATTCCACCAGAAATTAATACAAGACATTGCTACAAAGTCTTGTGCTTTCCAAAAAGCATTCTGCAAGGATGGAGTATTGGGTAACAAGCTGCAGTAAACATACGTGAAGGGTGTTTAGTTTCTTCCTGGATGAACTTTACAGATGCTGTGTATTTTGGAGCATTTCTAAAATGTACATTATAAAGAGAGACAGATGGAATGTAGTTTGATTTATTGTATTTAGTTGTATATTTTTTTGTCTCTAGAACAGGGGTTTCCGTTACTTCATAAAAAACATCTTTTGCTCTGCAAGATTTACCCTCACACATGATACAATGGCATATTGACTGCCTTTCTACTAAAACTTTGTATTTTTACTGATTGAATTTTTACACTGGCAGTGTAACAGTGAGGTAATGAGTTGGTTTAACTGTGACAGCTATTATCAGAATGAAATCAATGGTGCAGAAATTGAGGTTACTAACTTAATGTGTAGCTAGTGCTTGCATCCTAACTTTCCTTTTAATGGCATCCAAGAATAAAGCTTGAAATTTGGATGCATTTCAGTTACAGAACTAATATTCTTATTCTCTCTGAAGAACTAAAGGCCTGCCCCTCCAAGAAAATACTTAAGATCTCAGAGGAAGAGCTTTAAGATGATAATGAAGAGAAGGACTGACTTCAAAAGGATTTTGTACAGAGGTAGGAAATAACCATTACCCATCCCCTCAAAAATCCTGTGTATGTTTAGTGCTAACTGTGAAATTGTTTTCCTACAGTTTAAAGTTGAATAAAATTCCCAGTGAAGTCAGTCAATAAGCACCAGAGTGTCAAATTCAAAGAAGTAAAAGTAAATATTATTTCTTCCTGTCCAGGTCAGAGTATTTTACTCTTAAGATAAGCTGCTTAGGACCTTCATTTTTATTCATAAAATTCCCCGAGGAAAACCCTTCCAAGCACACTTTCAGCTATTTAATTCAGAGTGAAACGTCATGCATAGCTTAGAGCTGATGCACATTTCCCTTGCTGGTTTCCTGCAAACGTCTGAGTTCGTTTAGGGATCATTCATGTCACAGCGTATTCTATCCCTGATTCATTAATCACACAAATAATAAGGAAGAATTTTCTATCTGAATATATCTATATCCATCTGAATGTGAATCTATCTAAAATGTGAATATTTTATCACAAGCACTCATTGAACTGTTTGCTACCCAGCAAGGCGTTCAAGTATACACTCAAGGGAAAGACTTTGCTAAACTGTGATTAATTGCTCAACTAAGGCCTGAAAGTCCTTCCCTGAAAAGATTGTGGTAGCAGTGATTTCGAGTGTCAAATCTGGATGCCTCTGAACAGGTGCCTGTCATCACTTCCAGATTTTCTGGCTTTTAAACCAAATTCTTAGAGCGCTGCCAGTGCACTGCAGCATGCCGTGGTTGGAAGGAGTCCAGCAGCAATTTAGCTTTAAACATAACAAAGGCAGGAAGCATGGAACATAGGCACCACATATCCTTAATCCTGCCGAAACATGCTTCCATAGATGTGCTGGTGAACAGCAGGGGAGTATGGCCAAAAATATTGGTAAATTACCTCTAAGGGGAAAGTCAAAGTTTTTTGTAACAGGAGCTAAATGCCTTCCTTTTAAAATCTAAACAATTTCCATGAATTTGTCCAGTTAGTTTTGTAGGTGTGTTTCGAGGCTGCATCTGTGTTTTGCATCCCATCCCTGAATTATTCCCCCTCTGCTTTCCTGGTATGTAAATGGAATCCGTTTCACTGCTTTTGCTGATTAGATAACAAAACAGACTGTAATGAAAATTATAAAGCCAAAAGCTATTTGTAAGAGCTGGTTGAAATCTTTCCAATGAATATTTCAACAGGATTTCATCTGAGATCCGCTTTCATAAAATATTCACAACCAATGTAATTCTTCAAAAGGATCTATCGTGCAAATATTCTAGAAAAATTTCATTAAAGATTAGGAAAAAAAGTCTAATCTCCTCTCTTTTTTTTCTCTTTCCAACTCAACTTCCATCCTATTCCTGCTAGAAAATATGTTTAAAATGTGCAACAACATAAATGTTTGTTATTAAAGGTAAAAAAACACACAAAGGAGTCTCTGAATTGATGTTGACAAAAAAGAGTGAAAACTGTTCTGCCATATAGTTTGCCTTCTTTTCTCTCCTCTGCCTTTTCTATAACTTCCCTTTTTGTAGGATTATAATTAAGCTTTCTGTTCTTCAGGATGAGTATTGAAAAAAATTTCTTCAATATGTACATTTTTATATTCAAATATTCATAAAACATTTAAGAATATAGTTTCATCCATTTCATAAGTAACCCCATTTTTTGATTTTGTGAAAAGTTTCTTCTGTAGTTTATAGTTTTCTTGAGTTGTCTTCTCAAGAAAAACACTTTCTGAGCGCTGTTTTCAATTCCACTTCTCTTTCCCTTGCGTTTGCATTTACCTGAAATGCATAGGGTGAACTGAAATTTATTTGTAATATTGAAGATTGCTCTGCTCTGGTTAAAGCTTTTAAAACTCTTCCTCTTTCATTTTAACTAGCTACAAAGAGTTTTCCTGCTTTGTCATCTTGGCTCATTTTTTTTTTTTTACTGAGGAATGTGAAGTTTTTTTCAGGGCCTGTTCTACATATAATACTTGAAGTAGGGAAAAAATGGCATGGCTTAAGCACTAAACAGAGACTGCTCTCCACATCTTCTCTGTACCTTTTTGATCAGTTAAGAAGCCAGTGTTATCAAAGAATGATAAATCTGTCCTGGGCCACTAATGTAAAAGTTACATGAAAAAAGCTGTATGTTAGCATTAGTTATTCCTAAAGGCAAAGTTTGAGTTCCAAACTCCCAGGTAAACTTTATGTCTATGATGCTGGCTGTTTCACTGAACATCTGTGCCTTAGCCTCCACCTATAAAATGGAAATTGTCACACTTCCCTACCACACAGCTATAGCGTGGAAGCATTCATAATGTTTCTGGGAACCCCAGGTATTGCAACAATGTTGGAAAGGAGCAAGAGAAAGGAAAAGATTTGACTCTTCTTGTTCTATGCCAGAAACAGCAGCAGTAATTCCACCTCATTCTGAGGCAGCCAAGCTTCCGAATTTTTAGTGTTCATCAGTTTCACACTTGTATTTTGATGGTTACCTGATTATGTGCTAGAACTAGGAAATAGCCAGTGATGCCTGTATGCTGTCTTTGCTTGGTGAAAAGTTGATTTTATTTGAGGATATTCCTAAACCTCGAGACTTGTCTGAGCATTCTGAGCTGTACACAAATTCAGATCCAGTGTCAGTCTTTTAATACATAGCTAAACCTAGTCTTTGAGAACTGAAAAATCATTATATATATGCACAACACAGTGTGGGGGGAGGGAGGCAAGGGGAGAGCCAAATTATTTTTAATGCTCAGGAATGAGAACAGAATAGTTGTGACAGACCTAAAGTGCTGCAGCTGAGAATTACTAAGGTATGAAGGTAAATTGATACTTTATACATGTTATTGAAAAAATTATTTCACAGCTCAAATGTAAAGGCATTTTTTTGAAGTTCTGTTGATTAATGCTCCTGAAATGTTTTCTGCTAATGACTCATCAGAATACACACTCAGGGAAGAGTGATGTTGTGGCTGGAAAGGTGAAGGCAAGTTACTGAGAAAGATGCAGGCAAGGGGAGGAGCACATCCATCAGTTGGTGACAGGGTGCTCTTTATGGAGGATGCACACAGTGTGCAGGAAAGGATGTGGTGCCTCTTCTCCACCAGGGTATCTTAGAAATGCACTGGGCAATATAACTAACCAAACAAACAAACAGTGGAGTACTTTTCCTCCTTTCTAGGGTGATCTTTCATGTAAGTAATTCCCTAATTCTTATGACTCACCTGCAGACCTATAGCTTTAGGGTCCTGCTAGGTAAGACTCAGCTCTGACTGCTGAGGTATAGCTTGCTGTTCTCTCCCTTGCCCTATCTGTGAGAGCTGAGTTGTCCAGCTGGGTGAATTAGGTGTAGCCTATCAGCCTTTGCTGGTACTAAATCTCCTGGCTTCCTGGACATTGCAGCAGAGTCTAGAAAGACCTTGGTGCCTTGCTGTCCCGAAACACAACCCCCATCCCCAAACTAATGCTAGCCCTGAACGGTCCCAGTCGGTCAGATGGCAAAACACTGAAAACAGAGCTGTCACTATGCTGTGGCAAATGCAGCCATACACTCAAGTGAACGTGTTCTTTTCCTAGTTATAACCAATAAACATGTCAAAGAACATTTCAGGTCAAACATTTTCCATTTGGTTTTTTTGTTGGATTCCAAAGCTGACAGCAAAACTTGAATCATTTGAAGGACGATTAGAGAATTTTAAGTACGTTTGGTGAAAAAGGAAAGAATCAAGTAACAGAAAAGTAACAAAGGACAACATATTCTAGTAAAGTATTTTTTGTATGCTGTCTTTGCTGTCCCTCTCTGAGCAATGGCTTATTTCTTGCGATTCCCCAGCTTTCTACAGTGTGAACTGAGTGCTTGAGCACGGTGTTAGCTGAGAGACCGGGAGCCACATGGTAGCTCTCCACGTGTCTTCACTGGAGACTGAATGCCTCCATTCAGAAAACGGTAAACAGAGAAACAAAGTCTCTTCAAATCAGATTGCTAGTACAGACACTGCCTGGAAGACAAGTAAAAACTTTGGGTATCACTGTCCCTTTTTTCTGCTGAGTTTTGTCCCCAAATGGTTTCCTTGGAAATTGCTACAGTTACGTTTCTAAAAGGAAAACTGCACAGCTTTCAAAACTCCAGCCAGAAATGGACCTCTGCCATGAAGCAAAAGTTTAGGAGAGTGCCATGTTTTAGTTAAAGACTTGCAGAAGCTTGAGTGTAAGACGTCTTGGAGCACAACAGCTCCAGCCCTGATTCCTTGGCCACAGGAACAGGTGCTGTGACCTTCTTGTGAACATAAAGCATGGAATAACCAACAACTTAGTGTATGAAGCTTACGTCAGATTTAATTAAAGCCTGCTCATGTCACAAGCCTATTGTACCACCTTGCAGGTTCAGGTGGTGTAGAAGGAAATGAGGAGAGATTCTCTGGGACAACTCTACTGTTACTCTGTGTGTGTTTTGAGAAACACTGAACTAACTGCTGTTACTGAAGATAATTCCTTAGAAACACAATTGAAAAAATATAACCTTCATCTTATGAGCAGAAACAAACTACTGTCTCTCATGGAAGCTCTGCAGACACACCTAGCCATGGCTGCTCCATGCATCCCAGATGTGTAAGACTTCATAAAATTTTAAATTACCCAGAACCTTGCAGACGCTTTCAGAAGATGGCAAGAAGTCAATGCAAACTAATATGTAAATAGTGGTTGCTGGTTGCTGCCAGCGACTGAACTGCCGAGTTTGACACATCTCATACTTGGGAGACATCTACCTCAAATGCGGTGTTACAGACTGCTCTGTTGACTGTGTGAATCACTCACATAACCAACTGCGTCACCAGACGGGAGCTTTCAAAGAGCATTGAATGATATCCATTCCTTGCTCTAGGATTATCTTTGTTATTACATTGTAAATATATTCTGGCTATGACTAGCATGAACCTTTCTTGATGTGGCCCCTTGTTATGAACAAGATGTTTGTGTGTGCATCCTCTAAAGCACAGGATATAGGCCAAGAGCTTCAGAAACATATTCATTACTCCATAATGGGAATTGCCACAGTAAAATATTAAATACAATCAGACCAAAATAATAGTTACTTTAAGGGCTCCATTGTGTCATCAATCAAATGCAGATGGCCCAATTAATGTTATGCAAACTCAATATTTTGCCTGGAGAATTTCTAGCAGCTAGGGTCACACAGAAAATGGCTCCCAGGAAATAAAGAATAATCAGGCTGAAAAGGCTCAAAATATCCCGAGGAAAAATTATAAATGTAAATTTAAAATATGGTGTGATAGCAATCTCTAAAAGACTCTTTTACTAAAAAATATTTGGGACTCCAAAAGAGTTTGACAAAGGCAACTCAGTTTGTATGATGTGCAAAATAAAAAGGAGGTCCAACACATTCATGCAACTACACAGTTTAAAAGTTGTGTAACATATAAATCAGTATTGATATATTTTTCCAAGATCTAATAAAAACATAAAACATAACCTCCATTATGATATCTTCCTTCGCTGTTACTAAATTCTGTACATGCTACCTAATAAGCTTAACTAAAAGAATGGCATGAAAAGCAAACTACTTCTTCCAGGGCAAGCTGAACAATAAAGGATCATTTTGCCTAACTTTTGATGCCTACAATGACTAGGTCTTCAGGTGAACAAATAACCCCGGGCTCCTTTCTAGCACTAGTGAAGAGAAACACATTTTAGATGCAATTCACCTCGCCACCTTAGGAAATAGGCAAATTAAATCCTAAATTTACCTCTTGCTAGTCTGTCACTTACTGCTACAGTGACAGACAGAGTCATTAGCTCAAACCATGCATAAGGTGAGGTAATTTCCATCAACTATGAATAAACTCTTGTCATCAGATGCTCAAAAGAATTATATCAAGCCTTGAAAAATCAGGTCTTAAAATACAAAGCATTAAATATTCATTAAAAATTCAGATTTGCCTTCTTTTCCTTTTATCTAGGTAATATTCCTTAGGCCTCTTGACCTGATTTCAGCAGGTGCTTGTTTGCTCTTCTAGCTCTGAGATTTAGGAATAGTAGCCACAGATGATCAGGAGAAACTCAGCTCTCAAATCCAACTTCCTTTAGGAATAGGAAGAAGCCACTGAAACCATCCACCTGGAGTTTCTACTAAGGCTAATGGTACCATTCAATTCAATATCATTCTTTAGACAACTCTGCATTTTCTATATCTTTTATAAAAAAAGAGACAAGTTCCCAATTTCTTTTGTATCTCTCTGTTTTTGAAGGCCATGAAATCAGACATTTTGCTTGTCGGAATAGTGCATTAATTCATAGAATCATAGAATGGTTAAAGTTCAAAGGCATCTTAAAGATCATGGAGTTCCAACCCCCCTGCCATGGGCAGGGACACCTCCCACTAGACCAGGTTGCTCAAAGCCCCATCCAGCCTGGCCTTGAACACTTCCAGGGATGGGGCATCCACAGCTTCTCTGGGCAACCTGTTCCAGTGTCTCACCACCTTCACAGTAAAGAATTTCTTCCTAATATCTAATCTACATCTCCCGTTTGTCAGTTTAGAATCATTAGCCCTCATCCTATCAATTGCCTGATAACAGTATATATCAGTAATCTCTCCATGGAGCGAAAATTAGAAATAAACCACCTTCTTGAGTACATCAGTATAAATATGAACCAGAGCTGGTAATATCAAATGAAAGCCTTTGCTCATGTTCCAGTAATTGGAGAAGAAGAGAAACTTGTCCCAGAGTAGCTTCCAGGCCGCTTGACCTACTCGCCAGCGAGTCCTGCTTGATAGTCACTGGTGAGCCCACACTCACTTGCATACACTCACTTGCCCCAGTTGCTGGCCCCATGGAGACACAGGCCCAATGACAAGCCATCTGACTCCAGTTGCTGGAGCTCAGACCTCCATAATCACACATGCACAGAGTAAATTGAAATGACACCATGTGCCTTTCATGGTGTAAAAAGCAATCATTAATAGCAAAATTTCTCATAGACTGCTCAAAATTAGACACTAAAATGTCTACACACACTATATTAGTGAAACAACTACAAGTGAGGAACAAGAAACTGAAATCACCTTTTGTATGTGTTTAATTCCCAGGCAGATGGGGTGTTAGACGCAAAATAAGGTAAATTAATTAAAATTAATAATTATTTGACTGCCTCTAATCACAATGTAGTGAATTTAACACAGCTTATAGTTATCTTTATAACCGGGCAATACTGTGTGCTACTCTCCCAAATGAATCAGCCTGCCACAAGAGATGTAAGAAACGGGGCCATGCTATCAGTCAGCTGCGGCACCACCGGGCTGGCTGGCTGCCCGTTCCCCTCCTTCACCGTAAATCCACATTCCTTTTCTGCTCTTCAGCATAATAATAAAGCCAATCTATTTACAGACAGCAACAGCCTCTTTCGAGATTTGCATGCACAGAGGTGATAAAATTACTTCAGAAAGAAGAGTAAGGGTGGCTCAGAAATCCCCTGCTTGCCTCGTTAATTTAAGCAGCGCCAATTTCTCTAGTGTGCATAGACGAAATAGAAATCTTATCCCCTATGAAAATATCTCTAATAAAACAGCCTATTTGTTTTGCCTACATCTCACCCTGCAGCACTGGAAAGGAAAAATTTATGGATGTGTAGACCTCAGCATCCCAAACAGATAAGCAAAGAGCCCCGCGAAATGCTGCGGCCTTCCCCTTCACTTCCCTCTTCCGCAGCAAACATTCCCATCATAACATGACACAACTGTTGTAAGGTGTGCTCAGCTGCAAGACCAGGTGGCCCTCTGGTAACAAGGATGAAAGCAGCCAGCAGTGCATCCTGCAAAAACCAAACCCAGGGAGGTTATTGCTGTAAGGTCACGCCAACGCCTATGTATAGTGCTGGGCTGTGTCTCTCCTTTGGGGTTTACTATCTAGATTCCGCAGACCAGCAGAAGAGATTCTAATAAAACACCTTAGTCTCTTTTTCATTCAGTTTTATAAACTGCTCCCTTAAAGGATTTTGAAGCTTATACACTCATCATGGCTACATGCCACAGTGGGTGGATTCCCAGATAAACTCTTCAGGGCTATATTGATTCAAGCTATTCCTAATAACCCTAATGCTGCTCTTGAATTTTCATCTGTTGGCACAGACTTGCTCTTTCTTTGTCAAGGCTTATAGTGCCCTAATACCACGGTCAACATGCCTCCTAATGCTTTGTTCTTCTATTACCAATAATCCTCTTACATTGTCCCTTCTAATACTTTCTTCTGGCATTAATAATATGCAAATACTGAGCTGAAGATTATTATATGCTACTTCTGCTGGCTGTTTTCCTGAGAAATGTATTCTATTTATGGCACATGTTGACACAGCTGGTTCCAATTTTCCTTCTCATGCATAGCAATTTGGGGAAGCCTGCCATACTGCTGTACGTAAAAGCAATCATGCCAGGCTTTTGTTTCAGAGAGCACCCCAGCCTATGGGTCCTTTCTACTGCCTGGTGAGGCGATACTTATGTTCGCTTGCCAGATTGTCCTCAGCTTCCTCAGCAGATGTGTAGACCCGTCACTGGGGTCATGGCCAAGGATAATACTGAGAGGGAGACAATGCTTCTCCAGCCTCAGGCCTTGTTCTCCACCCACTATTCTGGAATAGGAGTGTATACACATGGAGTTAATCAGGGGTAAGTCCCTATGCAGATGAGCCCTCACACTAAATGCACCACTGAAGGATGCTGAGGCCTCTAACCACATCCTGGGTACTAGATGTTCACCACAGATTCCCTCATCACTGTGCATTTATGCTATAATCGAAACCTGAGCCTTCAATCTTAGCAAGGATCAAAGAGCACGTACCCAGACCTCTGCTATTAACTTAAAGAACTCTTATGATGATTATTAATGTGATAGCTGTCATACTTCACCTGCACATTTAAAAAGCCTTTGAAAATAACTAATTCATCTTCCCAGTACGACTGTAAAGGTTATCAAATGTCTCATACTACGAATGTTTCACACCTACATTTAATCTCTGCATGTGTATGTTAGGAAACCATGCTGTATTTTTCTCTTCTAGCTGTGCTGACAAAACACTGAGGATTTTGTGAGTTGCATTTTTTTTTGTGGGAAGGCATGGGGAGCAATTGGGAAAATGATTCAATGTGATGACCCTCTGAATTCCTGTGGGACTCCATGTTGAAAGCATACTTTTTTCTGCTTTCACATTTTTGGACAAAATTAAAGGCAAGGTTCCAAGTTCAATTCCCAGTTACTGCTGTGTAAAACTGGAGTAGCTCCACCAAAACCATGGGTATTACACTGGATTTATGCTGTTCTGAGATCAGAATTTGGACGGCAGGCTTTGTGGTCAGCGATTGATTATAAAGCTTTTCAGCTTGAGGGTTTTGTAACCATCTCTCCCAGAATTCTTTTCAGTTGAACTTCAGAAGGGACTTCAGACAATACTGCGTTTTTCTTATAAAAATCTGTATTTTGGTTAGTGAGCAAATGTAAATGCAATCTTACAAGTACAAAGTAGAATGAAACTAGGGAAAGGAACCAGCAAGTCTGGGTTACTTTCATTTGCCCTTTCTCCCATAACCATATTTGGATCTGCTCAGCAAATGCTAGAAATGGAATTGCCCCCTAAAATTTTAATGAGCATATTAAATTCATTTCAGTTGAAAAGTGACTTTTTATGCTTGCTTGGCAGGGTTTGCAGTGGAGAAGCAGTGGGTGGGACCCAAAATTTGAGGGCCCTTGAGTTGCATCATCCATCAGGGCTTGGTCACGCCCCACAGGTCTCTTTTGCCTAGTCCTCCTCCTCCCAGCTGCAATGTCACCTCTTGTGGTGTCCACAATCTGGCTGTGCAGGTGATAGCCCCACCATGGGGATCTGTTCCAGGCTCACTTTCCAGCACCAACATGGTCCCTGTCTCCAGCCCTGTCAGAGGCATTCCTCCCACAGCAGGTGAAGAGCTGGCTCATAGCGGCAATCTTTATCTTCATTTAATCTATTGTCTATTAACACCAACCTTTGAGTATTGTTTTGGGTACTGAGAAAAGAAGAAAATGGGGACCATAAACAAACACTCAAGAGAACACTTCTCCTCACCCCTTCCTTGTCTGAGCTTCCCTTATGTTTGCCTAGGGTTGCGATCAGATGACCGCAGTTTCTTTGATGAGGTGAAGGGTGACACAAAAGGTTGAGTATAAGAGAGGGTAGAATGACTTCTCCTGGACTGGCCAGACATCTGGCACCTGCTTAAAGTGACTGGAATCAAGAACACCATGTACATCATCATTAACTCCATTTACAGCCCTGGTACCAGCTGTAGGAAAAGCAGTAATTAATGTTGTGTTAGGGATAGTAAGACATCCAGCCATACCAGTGTGCATTAACCATCCATCCGCCAGTCACAGGAGGCAGTGTCTGTTCCTCTGTTCTTTGGATTTGTACCAGTAAGAGTTGTAAACAGCCGTGTCCTGCTCCTCCGCCAGGTGCTGGGAGAGGCAACACCACGCTGCCTAAGGACAGAAGCATCCCAAGGACTGCAGCCCAGCTGCTGATGTTCGGTGCACAGAGTCACCACAAAGCGCTCCCTGGACGTAGTGTTCACAGCAGGAGGGCCATTGTACAACGACTGACACGCTGGAAGGACCTGGCTGCGTTGCTATTGTTTCACTACTCGTGGCGCTCAGATAGGGTAGGATAACTAGGAATCCCATTTATTTTTTTAAACCTCACAAATAAGAAGTCATGTGTAACTTAATTTCTGCTGCTGTGAGAAAGTCAGCATTTGGTTCTGCTGAGGTTCTGAGCCTTCAGCAGCAGTCCAGAGTTTATTTATACATTTCTCTCACTCTTGCCCTCTCTCTCACACACATGCACTCCACCCAGATCCTATGAGGCTATCTTTAGACTTGCAGGCAGTTTGCATAGTTACTGGAAATCATCAGCTACTTTCATCTGAATTTCAAGTCTTAAAAAAAAAAACCACCAAAACCCTACACTGTAAACTGAACTTTAGCTTATCATAAGCTATTAAAAATCTGCAGATGTCAGTGCAGTCTGGAGGCTTGTGAATTTTCATAAAAGCTTGAGCTGTTTAACTTCTAAGCTTTTTCTGGAGGTTTCACTCTTATCCCAATCAGTCCACTCCAGTATCCTGCCCTGCAATAGCACACTGCCAATGGATACCGCAGAAGTTAAATGAATCATGGGAAAGATTGGAGAATATCACTAAGGGGGAAAACATGGTAGCTCTATTGGACCCACATCACCAGGTCCACACCAACTCGGGTAATTAGGAATGGAGGAGTGCAGGGAGGGGAGCAGAAGTGCAATACCTATTGTGAATCCTCCTTTCTGCATTCAGCAACCACTTCTACTGTGGGATAACAAACATGTTATCAAAAGCTCAGAGCAAAGCAGACATGAAGCTTTGCCACTAGCCAGAGCTTGAGTTAACTTTTGCATGTTCATATAATTTAAGTTCATTTTAATTCGCCTTTTGTTCTTGATATTTTCTAAAATAGTTACTGTATTTGAGGCTTGACATAGGCCCTTCTATCCACACACTCAGGCATTAACATACGCAGGGTGTATTTTCAGGGTGACACATGACTAAGCAGTTTCATTTTTAGTTGGCTGTGCTGAAAATTTACTTTTTAAAGACCACAGAGTATCTTGTAATGTGGTGCAAGCTAAGCTTCATTGGTGCCTTTCCTAAATTATGGATTTTTGTTTTAGAGTCTTGCTGCACTACCAGGCTCCATCCAGCTCACTTCTCCCCTGTGGAACTAGCTGTTTTCCACACGTGTTTTAATCTGCAGTGTTGCTGTATGGCCCCATAATTTTAATTACTTTGCTGTGATCTCTGTTTCCTTCACCATTTCTTTTTTCTCCCTTTGGAAATATACATTCATATCCAACATCTGTCACCTATAGAATTCTTGGGAACAAAGACTGATGTCATTAGACTTTCCAGCCAAAGGTCAAGCTGATAGTCAACTTGTGGGTCTCTTCCCCACACCTTCTATTTTTCTTTTGATGAATGTGATGTGTTTTGTACCTCACTAAAGGGGTAAATCCTTCGTCTACCCCTAGTGTGGCCACAGCTTGTGCACTTCTTTCCCAGGGGTATGTTGTCAAGGCAGCTCCACAGAGGAGGCCATGGCCTCAACAGGTATGAAGCAGTCTGTGCCTCCAGGCAAAGTGAATGTGAAGCAACCTGCCTTGGCTGGTTTACACTTATTGCTGATAGCAGACCTGGAGGAAACTGGCTGGATGGTAAAGCTGGAATAAAAAATAAAGTAATAATAATAAAAAAGGTAGCTAAATCTATCAGACACTTCAGTTTTGCTTGCAAGGGGAAAGAACCACTTCAGACTCTCATTAAAATACAGTTTTAAGTGTTTGTGCTTGCTACAGAAGCAGATCTGTGTGCTGCAAAACATGCTTATTCAAATGAGCCAGCTCACTGCCACAAACTCCCTTTCACGAACTCTTGGAATTCCTTCATGCTTTCTTATCCCTCTCGGAGGAAATACAATAGCCTCTTAGATGTCAGCATTTAGATATAAATGATGATAAATGTTATATAAAAGATGAAGGCATCCAGAGTATATATGATATGAAAAAATCTGTCTCTTGCCACTTAAGGTGACTAAAAGTTTTACAGTACTTTTTGAAATCATAGGTGTGTTCACTTTCCTTTCCTGCTCAAATTTCCAGCAAGACAGCATGTGGTCAGCTTTACTTTATGTAAAACTTCCTATAGTCTGGAAGTTTTTCCCTTCACTTCCTCTTCTCCCAAGTTGAGTACTTCTAGCACTTGCTCAGCACCATTCTGGAGGTGGATGGATGACAGTAACTTACTCACATAGAGATGAAACTTGCAACTGAGTTATTATTCCTGCAAACAGTGACACAACTTCAATACAAATCATACCTCCTGCTATATTAGCCCCATATGTACCTTCATCCATCTTGTTCACCTCTTACAAAACTTTCTGCCCCAGTGGTTATTAGAACATTTTATTGTGGTTGTTCTCTCCGTGTCCCAAATTCAAAGGCAGGGTAGCACAGTTACAAATAAAGGAAATAGTAATGTTGGACTGGTCAGTAAAGGGTGAGATGCTGCAAAGCTGCTTTTCAGGGCTGAGCTGGAGATGCCCCTGTCAAGGCAGAGTGAGATGGCTGAGAGAAGAGAAACACCTTCTCTCTTACACTCCTGAGATCTGATTTTCCTGCTGCCCTATCCCATGTGATTTCCTCAGTATGTAGATGTTTGGATGTGAAGTTTATAGTACTGAGTGCCTATCCTACCCCTTAATTACCCCAAGGCCCAAGATAGCAGCTTAACTTTCTCCTAGCACTTCATAAATGGGGCTTATGTTCCCAGGAATGTCCCAACGACTCATCAGCAAGGCCTGAAGTTTGCAGACATTCATTGAGGTGGGGATTGTGAAGTGGGTTTGTTGCTCACATAATGTTACAGTCTGAGAGATGCTGACCCTGTCAAAAGCTAATTATAGTTCTCTGAAGCACACAAAGGAAATAGAATTAAAAGGAAAAAAGATGTTGGTATGTAGATGCTGCTGGTGGAACAGTATTCATTTCCCTCTATTGTGATAACATGGATACAAAAAAATCACAGTCTGAGAGTCATCAGCCATAACATGCTTCGACCACTATCTCCAATTTTCACGTTTGTGTGCTTTTGCTTACAGACACTCAGAAATTTCTCAACATTGACCTTTTTCCTTTGCTTTTTTGGCTTTTGCCATTTTTCCTGCCATTTTTCTGCTAGTATTATTCTTCCTGTTTTCTCTTGAAAAGAGAACAGGCCTTCTGTTATCTACTTACTGCTTCATATTATTTCCTCTCTCTTCACCCCATGCTTATTTTAGCTGCTTTTCCTTCCTCTTACTTACTTTTTCTATCAATTTCCTATGTACTCCTGTGTCCTCCTTGCTTTCCTTTACACTTTAGTCTGTTGTCTACTCAGAAACCTCTATTATTTGGACATCGTGATGGGAGTGTGAATCATTAAAAACATCTAGAAATCAGAACAGTTTCAGCCTCATAAACAGTGTCTTCATCTGACTATGAGAACCACAATAATTGCTACTACTTTCCACTATATTTTTTCCCTAAAATAGAAGATCAATTCCTTGATTGCGTGCAGCACACAGACATGAAAACCTCCATGTCAGCACATGGGAAGAAGTGGAGCATGTGAAATGCAAAGACACTGGGAGGGGTGCCAGTGTCTCTCTGACCAGCTCTGAGCCTGCAGGGATGACTTACGTCTGCCTAAACTGATGATGAAACTAAGGCTCTGCTCAAGGTGACCTCTTGTGCCTTGTCATCATCAGTAGATATGTGAGGAAACTGAGCTCAGGCCCAGGACTCTAATTTCTCAACTAAAAGCTATGAGAATTCAATGCACTTTTCCCACTTTTGTCCAAGCTCCAGTCAAGGCTTTCTCCTACCTGGAGTTTGAGAAATGAGCTTCTCCTTCACTAGTCACAAACCACGTCAAACTTACAGTGACTTTGCTGTAGGCAGGCTAATAGCAGAATGCATGCATTACTCTTTCCATGATTTCTGCTTTTCTTTCTCCTCTACCTCTCTGCATTATCTCCTGTCTATTTTTTTGTATTTACCTGTTGCCTGGCTGGGAATATCAAAAGTGTAGAAGGATCAGAATGCAATAAATGGAAGAACGTAGAGGGCAAACAAAACAAATCAGAACATTAGTAACTACTCTACCAAGCTCTCTGGCACTCTGTATGGTTACTGCAAGTGAAATCATACCCACATGAAAATGGTCCACCTGAATTTAAGATAAACCGTTCTCTTTTCTGTAGTTTGATTTCACATTTTCAGAATTTCAGTGTCTTACCCCTGCTAACCTATTTCATTGGGACTGCAAGAAGAGATCTTTTTGTAAATCTTACAGATTTTACAAAAAGCTCTATACAGGCTTACCGTTTGCCTTTGCAACAGAGTGTGCAAAAACTTTCTTTTTTATAGTATATGGCTAATAATATTGCCTCTGGAAACCCTGGTGCTATAGCTGAGGAAACATGTGGTTCATTTTGCACAGCAAGCAACTGTGTGCTTTTAATCTCGGCTATGTCCAATAGGATTCAGCACTGTCAGCGGTCTGCGGAGCTTCCTGTAAAATCCTATGGAATTTTGTAGAAGGAATATAAAGTTTTATCAAGATTGTTAAAACAGTCTAGTCAAAAGGATATTACTGTCTATAAAAATTGATGAGAAACTGCAGGTGTCCCTTTTATTGTGCTTTTTAATCCCTTGCAGCTCTGCACCTTGCAACCACACGGAAGTAACTGAAACAGAGAAAAAGAATGGAGAAGAAAGCATAAAATACGTTCATATGGGCCAAAACTGTAACATTCTGCATCCACAGCAGATATTTATAATGTAAATTTAGCAAGCTTTATAATTTTTTATTTTATTTTTTATTCTCTACTTAATTGTTTTTATTGAAAATCGAGGGTCTGATCAAATCCTGTTCTACCATCAGCCAAGGTCCCAGTGAGTTCAGTAAGGTTTGAAGTCCTTACTAAGGACAAATGCAAGAGCAGTGGCCAGCCATAAGCAACTAAGAATTCACTCAATAAATCTACTGAGGGTGCCATGCCTGTAAGATACAACTCATCCCATACTGTCAATATCTTGAAGCTTGAAAATGTTCTGTTATTACCTCCACAGCCTAATCTCTAAGATATCTTTGCAGCTACTATATG
Source organism: Limosa lapponica baueri (assembly GCA_002844005.1). Taxonomy (NCBI): domain Eukaryota; kingdom Metazoa; phylum Chordata; class Aves; order Charadriiformes; family Scolopacidae; genus Limosa; species Limosa lapponica. The sequence continues at coordinate 335,081 of KZ506089.1, read as the reverse complement.
TTACACAGTGCTTGTGTACAGATAATAACAAAATGATAAATATAAATAATAAATAAATAAATAATAAGCAATAATACCTAAACTGCAGCTGCATCTCAGTCGCTCATGGCATGACACCCAAAGGAGCTTTGGACCACCCAAGATGCCAGCAGGATTGTTAGCTCCTTTCAGAAAGGGAAGCAGACTGGAATTATGCTAACATATCCTCAGCATTCAGCAGTCAACAACCTAAAGCAAGACAGGCCTGAAAAGACGGATCATCCTTAATCCACTGCTTTGTGAATGCATATTGCTAGAGACACAGAAGAGTTTTTTATCTTACCAAAAAGGACACATAATATTCAACCAGTGATCTCTGGAGTGCTCGTAGGGGGGAGGGGGGAGGGAACGTATGTATGCTTTTCAGGGGTCCTGAAATGATGACCGAGATAGCAAACCTATATATGTTATATATGTCTTTACATTT
>KZ506089.1:315366-334396 GCA_002844005.1 Limosa lapponica baueri | reverse complement strand
ATTGAAACACACTGAAATGAAGGGACTGGCTGACTTCCCATTAGGGGAAGGGTCATGAGCTGGACAGGATTTCAAGTGCCATCCAGTATTCACGGCTTTGCAGTGATGTAGAATTGCTGGTCTGTAATTGGGATTGCAACTAGAAAACTTCAACTCCCGATGGTTTAACTTTATCACAGGACTGTTCTGAGTGCAGTAAAGTGGCATTGAGTGAAAGTGGATGTCTTTTTGCTTTCCTGTGTTTTGTGGCTTGAACCCAAATCCCCACCAGGAATTAATTTATCTTGCCATAACCACTATAAGAACCACTGCTTTTCAACTCAACTCAATACTGAAGAGGTACAAAGAACAGCCTGTGAAATGACTGTATCAGATTAGGGCTCAATTATATTGTTAAAAATATTCAAAACACCACACTGCCAAGGTTTTCTTTCGGTTTGTGTAAAACTTTGAACTCCAGAGGTGTCCTGTCATATACACTACATCTAATGGGGAGGGCATGATTGGTGTGTATTGTTTTAATGAATGGTCTAAAAGCAAATTTCAAGTGTTTAATTTTATGGGCTTCGTTTGTTTAAGTTGAACCTTCTTTAGGTTTTTAATCATTATGGCATGTCTTCATACCCATGCAGGTAGATTGAAAAAGCATTGGCATGTTTTCAGACACAGCACTATGAAATAACCCCTTCTCAGGTGTTATGCAGCGTCTTTTAAAAGTCATTCATTCCCTTTCCCCAAAACTTTGATCTGAAGACACATATATACAATTGGATGAATCTTTAGAGAATGTGTTTGATATGTATGCCAAGTCTTCTTTACAGAAGCCCTGCTTCAGAGATTGTGGGAGTGATATGAACAAGCCTGAAGCTTTCTAAATTTTGATGTGATATTTAGCCAATATTTAAGCAGCTCACAATGAGTTCAACATAACCAAGAGAAAAGTGTTTTTCAAAGCAAAAGAAAACAGCCTGTGTAAAGTATTGCAGTGTGTCCACTTTCAGCTGGCACCTGCATGCAATACGAGTGTTTTTTAATATATAATATTTCATTTCTTACAAACAAGAGTCATCCAAAACCACTGCACTCTGAAATGTTTTTTGAAAATGGGAAAAAGGACTTTGTACCTTTTCCTACCATTCTGGGGAAAAAAAATGCGGAATTAAATGAACTACCAGATTCTAAAGACTTTTTGAGTTACCAGATAGAAAGCATGTTGACTTTTTTTCTCCTTCAGATCTTCTCCTGGCATACTTTACAATGGCCATTTATAAACCAGGAGAATCCTCCTCCCCCTATCTCACTGCTGTCTGATACGTTTTCTGAGTTGCATGGTTGTTTTTTTTCAACTTGAGTAGTTCTAATGTTCAACATCACAGTTAGAAATTTCATTTACATCATTTTATATTTATAAGGGTTACTATTTTTGAGCTTGCTATTGGTTTCATTGGAAGTGAATGATGCATACATGGAAAGTATTATCAACCAAAATATTAGCTAAAACAACTATTCAGAAAGCTTGGATAATGTTGTTACCTAAGCAAATTCAAACAGTAAAAGTTTCTGTGGCAGGAAGATGGAGCTAAATAAATGTGCATGATTATCTTACAGATCCCTTCCAACCCAGATTATTCTATGATTGTATGATGCTATGATAAATGAGGAAACTTTTTTTTAGCATTCTGGATGGTAAATGTCTGAAGGAAATTGCCAGGAATGGTGATCTAATCAAATTAAACTACATGCCCTGTCAGTTCCCTGACTCAGTTTCCTCACTGTAAGACAGGAATATTCGTTGTCTACTTTCACATCCTACAGGATCTGCTAGATCTTCCTCGTTCCTGAGCGTGATGGCACACAGGCGGCCTCTGCCCTTGTGGAAGACGTTTGTAAGGGTCAACCAGTGCTGATTTCTTTGTAGGACAGGACCACAACATTTGCAAAGCATTCAGCCAACCATCCTGACCCTACAAAATTTCTCATGTTGATAAGAGCCACAGAATAAGAAGTACAAGATGACAAGTGACCATACGAGACAAGAGGGGTATCCTGCAAGGGTTCTCAAGCAGAAAACAGAGGCAAAGTCAACATCTGCTCAGGTTTGCAGTGTGGGACAGAGCCAGGCTGTGCTGCGCTGTGCCGGGTGTGCCGCTGGCCTTACTGCTTCCACAATCTCACAGCATCCCTGGCCTCACCACATCCCCAGCTTCACAGCATCCCCAGCCTCACTGCATCCCCAGCTTCACTGCATCCCTGGCCTCACCTTATCCCTGTTCTTGCTTCCTCCCATTGCTGAGAACAGCATCACGGCCCCATAGCCAGGCATTCAACTAAGCCCTGGGTAAGAATCCCACCTGAACTGCTTGAGAGCTGCCAATGGCTTAGGAGACAGCTGTAAGCCTTCCTTGTTCCAGCAGAAAGGCTTCCTATATTTGCTGCTCACTACCAGAAATAGAAATAAATGTTTATCTTAGACATTAAAAATAGCAGATGTTGGGTTCTTTGGGTCATAAATAGAGCAAAACCCAGGAAGATGTACAGGTTAATATGCAATGTGAACCAGATTTCCTTTCAGATTATATCTTCTTTGCATGGTCTGGGCTTTTAAGGTCATTTCCATCTGGGACACTGGATAATTCAATTAGAAGATTCACTTTGATGCAAGACCTCATTTATCTTTTGGAGGTAGCACAATAAATCACAGCTTTGTGAGCCGCAGTACAAGACAGTTGCTCTGCCCTCCACCTTGCTCATTGATCAGACTGACAAGAGCACATCTGTCTCCAAGATCTGGAGTTGGTCTTTGTTCCCCTGGCAGTCTGGCTCCAGGAGTGTGAGCAAGACCCAAGCAACTGAAGCAGAAATAATACCAAGTAGGAAACAAGTCGTTTCCATGCCATTGGAAATGCATGTGCAGAGAGCAACCATGTGTAGCCTGAAATTGTGTTTGTGAATAAATATTTCAGTTACCATTCTTACTCTGAGTTTATGGCTGGCAGTGGTCCTGTGCTGAACAGTGGTGTCATTGAAGCTGAGCTTAGTATTCAACCTCAGTTGCAAAATGACAGCAATGCACATTTTCTGCCAATTTTAATATGAGCTTAGCAGTTGAGCATGGCATTCTCTACACACACTGCAGTTTGAGAGTGGGGGGATTGTTTTGCAGAGCAAGTCAGGCAAGTGGGAATAGTGAGCAAGGCACCTCTGTCAGCAAACACATTTTCTCTTACAGGGACTCTCCAGGGGACAACCTACTGGAATTTATGGGTTTTTGAATTGTTGTCTCCATTGTCTTGTCATGGCCAGGACTACCTGCTTTGAGGATGGCACAGAATTCAATATGTATTTAGACAAATATAAAGCTGTCCAATAAATAGGATGCTGAATGGCTCAGATAACTGAAAATATAGAAGAACTATATAGACCTAGTGATGGTTTTTGTCGGTGTTAGATTGATGGTCAGACAAGATGATCAGAAAGGGCCCTTCCAACCTAGCCAATTCTATGATTCTGTGAGTCTATGACTTGGCTGGAAACAGGCATTCAGAGGAGATATTATAGAAATTGATAAACTCATTGATACTGTGAAGAGATTTGGGATTACACTGTTTTCCAATATCTGAACTATCTGAACAAAGTACGTATGTTATTGAGTCTCACACCATAGGAACTTATGTATACAAAAATTTACCTATTTTTTAAGCAGCAACTAAACAAAATCATGGCAGAGAAAGCCACCATGGGCTATTGAATAAAAACCCACTCCTTTTGGTTCTGAAAGTCTCCAGATTAAAGGATATTAGGAACTTTTATGTATATCCTCTCTTGATTTATGTCTTTGGGTAGGTATCCAATATTGGCTGCTTGTGGACACAGAATAATGGGGTAGATGGACCTTTGCACCAGTAGGGTCCTTGTTATGTAGCTACTTTCTTAAATTGCTGCTGGAATTATCCCACTCTTCATAGGTATATATATCACACGTGCACACAGTGTGGAACAGGGCATCACAATAAAATAGTGCTAAAATGGAAGAAATGGCAGTATTTTTTATGCTATCAGTGGGAATTACACACCCAAATGTCTTAAAACCGTCACCCAAGTGAGAATGTCTCTGCAACATACAATGCAATTTTCTATAAATGAGTCTGTCTACTCAGAAGGAAACTGGTCTAGGTGAAGAAAGGCCTTGTGAATCTTAGAAATAATGTGACTTCAGGGGAATACTTACATTCAAATGGCACACTGCTTTGCCAATTTGTGTAATGCTTGAAAATCAATATGTCACTTTGTCTTGATAAAGGCTAAGTGCAGATAATGGATTAATTGGATTATTGGGCAGTAATGAAAATGGTCCCAGGAGAGCACAGATGTACAAAAATGCATGCAAGGTTTGGGACTACCCAGCAACAACTGAAAATACTTTTAGTTTTGATGTGCAGATCATAATTTGACTTTTTAATGTAGTGATCCAGAATATGGTTTACAGCAGAGTCTTGGACAGATAGTCACTATTGGTTGATTATTTTCTGGAATGTCAGGGAAGATACATAACTTCTCCTGGTATCATTCAGTGTATGAATATTTCAGCGTTCCTGGATCAGCACCTTAGCTTTACTGGTGACAAGTATGTCACAGTAAGCACTCTTTTCCACATTTTAAGTAATTCAGACATTGTGTCCTGCAGATGAAATGACAGAAGTAATTTAAAAAAATTTTCCAATGCTGTTTCCTAGTTCACTGTTTTTAATTTCTGATCTGTGGACTATTTCTATGAGATTCACAAGCAGCAACAGAAAAGCAAGCCAGTTGTCAGCAGGCTTAAATTCCCTCTAAATGAACTGTATGTTCATGAACTGCACTGGAAAAGATTGGGGAGATCTGCAAAAGAAAAAAATCAAATAATATGTTTGTGCCATCTCAAATAGAACTTTTAAACACTTGATTTTCTCCAAAAGCAGCCCCTGTTTTACAAAAGGGGCCAAGGAAGTGATTTACCAATTAATTCCATATTACTGTAACTGCAGAGAAGCAGGAAAGTGTGCACTGTGCTTTTGTTAAACGTTGCTCCATATAGGCAACTGCATATGGAAATTGATGCATTCCTGATGTTTCAGCTTTTAATGCATAAACCAACACAAACATTCATGACCTAACATCTAGGTGAGGAACTTTTGTGCTCTCTCACTTCTTTCTTTCAGTTTGGAACTCGTGGGTTTTTTTTTTTCTTCACACTACCTCAAAATATCATAGCAAGAAGAAGGAGGAAGAAAAATAGATTAAGGCAGCTAAAAGATCTTTTTTTTCACATATCAAATGTATGCAGGGCCAAATTCTAAGCCTTGTTAAACGTGAAGCCAGGTTGAATAATAATTTTAATTTTTAAAAAATCATGAATTATTTATGTGCAGAGAAATTTCCGCATTGGTCAGATGAATTATTCAAAATGAATAATTCATCCAGATCCATTAAATAATTTTAAATCATAGAAACGTGGATGCCAGGCTGCCCAGATATCTCTTCTAAGATCCCGATCACTCTAAAATAAAGTGATCATCTGCAATACTAGTTCTTAATATTTATAACGTACTTTTAAACTTCTGCTCCTATTTAAGGACAGAATAGGCCACTATGGAATCAGGAACTGCATGTATATAAATCAGGTTCTTTCCACTGAGGGGAAATAATCTGAATTCCTAGGAAGTGAAGAACTGTCTTAGGCTCTTCATTTTTAAATGTGTGTCTTCATTTGTATCACCAGAACTGCTGGATCACAGAATGGACATACTTGGTCGTTCAGTTCAGTTGTGTGTGGCTACAAGATCAACCTTTCCTTGTTTCTTCAGGGGGTGACCCTATCTATTCTCTTCCGCCTGATCAAAATTACCCTGGGAAAAGTATTTAATACTCTGGCTGGCAGATTAAGGGGCACCTTGGTGAGAGGCTGAATTTAGTGTAGACAGACTTAGCATCACTTGTGATGTGTCGCAACTGGCAGGATCTTTTTTTTTTTTGTCAGGAGACTAACTAGCCCCAAGAAAATATATCCAAGCTAAGCCACTAGATTAGTAAACAGTTCCTGTTTGCTGGCAAAGGAGTCTTTTCAAACTTACTCAGCATTTTGTGTCAGATGCTGAATGTTTGTGTTCATAATCTCAAATTCCTGTTTATTTTCAGTGAGTCAGCTGGTTTTTTTCTTTTTTGCCATAAAAACAAGTAGTTTCACAGAACTCGGTTCCCCTAGACATCATACTTCTCACAAGCAACCGGGCATAAGTCACTTCTTGTCTTCCTCAATGCTGAGGTCATGAAAAACACTCTGATCACTTGTTTCTCTCCTGTTTCCTTCACGTTGAATGCCCTTTAGAGCATACCAGACTATTAATGGCTTACTTCACAAATATAAAAAATGCAAAAGCCATTCCCTTCTTGTCTTGCAGAAGAATTCAGCATGAGGGAAACCAGGAAGTCAAATAGTAGGTGGGAACACATGTATTTTTGAAAGGTTGGCTAGCACAACTCAGTGAAGTAACCTCTATAAAACCATGAATCCACTGGGATTATATATTCTATCATCTTCTATCCATTTAAGCATTTTGTCTCTGTATTTTGCTGGTGTGAACAGTCTTTTCTCTTTTTTGACAATGAACAGAGTCCCAGCTTGATTTCATATGAGGAAATCTCCCTGGGGACTTTGCAGACCCACAGAAGATGGGGCTATTGTTCACTGGGACGTGACAATACCAGACCAGTGGAACATGCAGCTGCAAGCCACGGGGCACTGCTGTCCCTGTGTTGTAATCTCCTCCAGTGGAGTCTTCCAGTGTACTGGGGTAAAATCTCTCTTTTCAAAGAGGCTTAAGATTTTGGAGCTTATGTACTTACTTAAACATACAGCCCAAGAACTCAGACATTGCCAAAAAAATTATATGAAGTGGTCCTGCCTCATGCTGTACCAGCTGTGTGCTGAGGGTTAGCGTTGCACTGAAATACAAGGCATACAGGTCATGCTAGGCAGACCAGCACTCATTAATTAAATAGTGTTGTGGGATGTACTTAGGCAGGGGCACTCGATGCTGTTAGATCATTAAAATCGTCCTCAGCAAGGTTTTGGTCGAAGACAACAAATAGACTCCCAAAATTTCCTAGACATGGTAATTTCCAGTTGTGGCGATCATGTTTGGGAAGGCAAGTGAGGTTAATATGCTGTGGGCTCTCTTAAGAGGATTGGCCTCTGTGCCAGAAAAAAAAAATCTCTGTTATACTTAATTTACCAGGATAGATTTAATCACCAAGTTGAGCTCATACCTCAATGACTTCTGTGATCTTCAGATCTTATGATTACAACATCGGGTATCTACAAATGATTCTGTGACCTGCTCCAGAGGATGCACAGCACAGCAGCTTAGAACCCATCACTGTGATACCTTGCTGTCTGCAAGTGTCCTGACTTGACACTAGATTAAATCCAACTTTTCCATCTTCCTTCTGAGGTTGACGCAAATGATGTGAGATCTCTTCTCTCTGCCAGCACCTTCCAGTGGAACACCAGAACTGATAACTGCACAGGCGGGACTTGGGAGCCCCAGCACACGGCTTTCTGGACAGTTAACACAGGAAAATGGAACTTGCCTTTGGAAAAAAACAGAAGCACTGACAAGTCCTTGTGCTTTTGGAATGAAATTTAGAACTCATTTTTCCTGGATGGGAAGAGAGAACAAATATATTCAACAGCAGCTCAATCCAAACTAGCCAATAGGAGTTTTGTTGTTGATATTTTTATGAGCAGACTGCATATATGAAACAAACCATTCTTATAAAAATTGGTTGGATAGTTGCTTATTTTTTAAATTTTGTTCTTCAGGTACAATTGTAGCACACGCTCATTTAACAACCTGCCTTATGTCACAATGCACCAAAGGGGTGCAAGTTTCAGAAAAGGTGAATAGCATGTAGACAGTCATCTTTAGTCTTTGCATCATTCACCTAAGTCAACAAGGGTCCTATAGAAATAAATAACTTTTAAAAAATAGTAGAAAAGGACTACCTTATTCTTTGTGCACTTTGAGAGTGCATTGTTATTTAAGCACTTGGGCAATGACATTTTCCTGATGTTTTCCACTCTTTTTTTTTCCCTTTAAGCTTCTCTTCCATTCTTTAACCCTAAATCAGACCATGGAAAAATAAAATTGAAAAGGAGAGGTGCCCATGGAGGAAAGGGAAAACAGAACACCATGGGTGTGGAGGACAGTGGATTCAGCTGTAATTTAGTGTAGCTCATAGCCTCATCTTTCCAGACTGCCCCAAAAGAGCCACATTGCCCAACTCATCATGTTTCAATGAAAGAGAAACCCATGACTATTGCAACCAGGAAATGTTGACATAACGGAATTACTAAGAAAACCTGAATGTCAATCATTTCTCCGCATTAGACACACTGCAGAGAAGGTCGCACAAGTGTTATTCCTTTGTCTTGACGGGGTCTGTGACAATCAGGCAAAATAGGTTTTTCTGGTCAGCGCATGAAATGAAACAGCATTTTCCACAAACACATTGAAAAGAAATGTGTTGAGCCTGTAGCAGGGTTGTGTCCTGTGTATAGAGAGTGGGTTTATTGCAAGGAAGGGGGCATTGCAGAGAGTTGCCAGAAGGTCAGATTCAGACACATGTGGGTATCTTCCTCCTCCAGTTCCTACCATTATTATGCTTCCAATGCCCATGAAGAGACTTTAGTCCTGTATTCAAGAATTCTCTCTTAACACTGAAAAATCTGGACAATGGACTACATCAAGACTACACCACACTTTGGGAAAAAAAAGTCATTACTGGAAGTAGCAGTAGCTGGATATATGAAAGACCAAACCAGCTAAATTCAATTAAAGAGAGTTTCTATTGTAGGCAAGGGCTCTGTGGCATGAACCAAGGAGGAGAAAGGAGAAGTTGGCTGTATAATTTAAGCAGGATGCACAAGGCAAGAAGAGGGATGGAAAAAGGCATCCAGCAGGTGTGGGACCTCACACAGTTGTGGTGGCATGGCTGGGTTCTTCCCCTTGTGGTGGGAAAGGAGGGGGTGGTTGTCACTGCAGACCATGGGACCATCTGCCTGCTGCATACTGGGGTGGTTTGCATGAGAGGCAGTGAGAATGTGAGCTGCAAAGGCAGCAGACCTGAGCCTGTGTGCCTGCCTTTACACCCCAGTCCACTGCTAAGGCTCTTATAGGGACCCTTGCTTTCAGACCAGTTTTTTTTCTCACTCATATGTTCCCCTATTAGCAGCAATTTACTTTCCATGATCTCCCACATTCCCAATAGAAGAATATGGCTGAATTCCATTGTTTCATTCAAAAGAAAGAACTCCAAAATCCTTTTAAAAACATGAATACATAAACCTTTTTGTCAGCTCAGTGAAGCTGAAGATTATTGTTCAGGGACAACAAATTTAAGGCAAGCAGAAGTTAAGGTGTGCGTGTTTAGCCATTGGTTTTGATACCTTCCTTTTCAGAGCCTGAAGATATGTGCAAATGGTCCCCCCAGTAAAGCACTTCACATAAAGACATTGACTAAATCAGTGCCAGTTAGAATTAGAAGCCAGGATTTCTAAAATCCTGATCTCCATGTTTAACTACCTCTTACTACCTATTCCATCCTTTTTGGAACAAGTGAACACAGAAGATCTAGACATTTTGCACATAAAGTAAAAATTTTGAAAATATTTGCGGTTTATATTGAACTGTTGTGAGGACTACGGGGCAAAGTTTGAGTTGCTTCCCTTAGTGTTCCTGCATATTTCTAAGCTTGAATCCTCGAATCCTCTGCTCTCTTAATTGATACTACAATACAAAACGTCCCTTTTGTTTAAGAAGTCACTAGTACATCAGCTTCAACTGAATTAAGTATGAATGAAACAGAAGCTTATATTTTCCTGTGAAAGCAAGTGACCATCAGTAATTTCTGACTAATGAAATGGGTAGGTTTCATGATGGAGAGATCTCAGGCAGAAGTAGCCACGAGCGTGTGAAGCTGAGAGGGGAAAGTTAGTCTGCCTTTCACATTTGAAAGCTAAAGGTCACATTCAAAATATTTTCAAGTTATTAGTAAAATTAAGGTTCTAGATCTGCTATAACCCCCCCAAAGATATAAACACTCTGCTTTGAATATGTACATCAAAATATACAGTTCTCGTCATTACCAATGTAATCCAGGCATTTCAGGATGCTGAAAAACATCCCGTTTGGAGTCGCTTATCTTTCTAACTGAACCACAAACAGGTTTCTGCAGGGATTTTATTATCATATAACAAGTCTAAAAAGTGTAAAACTACTGAATTACTGGATTTAATTTAAATTTCACTCAGAGGACAGCTAGAAAGTCCACTACAATTCTGTTCTTGCTCAAAATAATTCTTTGTTTTTAATCTGTGATTTGAAAGTTAAAAGAATTTTCCAAAACCTGATTTTTTGCTGACATATCATGCTTATTAAGATGCTGCATTTTTTTATCCTTGGAAAGGCTCACCTCTTTTACTTATTAGGCTGCAACCTAACAGTGTCCTTCCCCTGTTATTTCCCCTATTGCAATAGTTTGCACTGTTTTCACCCCTACAGTTTAACTGTCAGAATTCAAAATACTAGTATTAAAAAAAGGTATCACGTGTCTTTATTTGTATTTTGTCTCACTTAATTTGACAAGTGCATTTATTTCCGGACTAAGAATCTCATGAGAGGTATACAGCACCCACCATGCAGGGCTTAATATCAGAAATACAGCAATACTAAACACTTGACATTAGGGAGTCTCAGAACACTTTTATCTGAAAAAAAAAAAACAAACATCCCCCAAACCAACCAAACAAATAAATAAAAAAGGAACCAGAAACTCTCCACAGTTTTGCAGTCTAAAAAATTAAGTCCATTCATTATGGAAAGGTTACTTAGACTACATACTCCCTGGAGATTCTGGCCACTTTACCAATTATTTGTAATTTCCAATGAAATGGACACTCTCCTCTGCGTACACAGTTCACACTACCACCCTTATTTCATCGAGGACATTAAACAGCAGCCAGATGACTGCTTATTATAAGCTTTTTAGGAATTTGAAACCTAAGTGAGAAACAAAGTGTGCTTTTCTCTATTTTCCAAGAATGTGAGCTGCCTACCATCAGTGAAAATGCAGGACAAAACAGCTATAACATTTTCCTCCCGTGTCACAGACATTTACCTTGCCTTACTCTTTAAGGTAAGATGAGAAATTTATTCAGTAGTAAACGTCCGTGTCATTTCCTTTGATAAGGAATATAAGCTCTTTTGTTTAGAAACAGGGAAGCACCTAAAGTGCCTCCACATCAGGCAGTACGAGAAGAGCTGTGCTCTCAGATCACAGCACCGTGAGGATCATCCTTGCTGGGCTTTGCTCAGGCAACTGGTTGCAAGGGTAAGGCAATGCTTCCTGCCCTGCTCTTTCCTTGCAAAGCCTCACCAGGCTTTGAGAAAAACATCTGCAGTGACTCTGACTGAGTACACTGGGGCTAACATTTAGAATCTAAGGTATCTTCAGTTAGACTCCACAATGCCTAGCACAATATGTATATAATAGCCAAATTCAAAGAGATAAAGAGCATACTACAGCTCTTCTGTTATTTTAGGAGAACTTCAGGTACCAGCCTGCCTGTCAGAGCAAAATGTGAGATAGGCAAGAGCTGAGGCCACACTTTCATCCCACGACCGCAGAAATCCATACATTCAGGCAGCCAGTACTCACCACCCCTGGAGCCAGAGGCTGGAGATTGTTGGGATGGGAGAAAGGAGAGGCCAGTAAGGAGAGATTCCATCTGCTCTGCCCAGGAGGATGTGTTCAGGTGTCAAGATAGGCCAGCCAGTTCATTCCCCTTCCCCAAACACATGAGGTGGGCAGAATGTCTTTGCTTGGCCGCTGGCATTTCCTTTTTTTAAGTCAGTTTTTCACCTGGGTGCTTCTGCTTGACAAGGCTTGACTCAATCCTTGAGTTCATAGATTTTCAGGCTTTGAGTCTGTTTAAGCCTATAAATGTCTTTGAGCTGCAATACATACTCAGAAAGACTTTCAGGCTTAATGTGAAGACTTCAAATGAACAAAAGCACGACGATGTTCCCAAGTCTGCTTTTGCGATAGTTAAGCTGTTCACACTGAAACTTCTCCTGTTATTCATAAATTTCTTCACAGTCAGCATCAAAGTTAACTTTGCCTTTTTTTATTGCCTGTATTACCTGTTACTTGTTAACCTTCTAGGCCATCATAAAGCCAGATCTCGGTCATTCTTTTTTCAAGAAAAATAATTGCAGCTTACTGGTCTTTTCATAAGAGGGGGAGTTTTATTCCCTCAAATACTCCCCCTCACCAACGCACTCTCTTTTAGTTTCCTTTCCTATTTCTACTACGTTTCCAAACAAGGACATCAGCACTGAAAAATCTGCTTCTTTTTGTTCCCATTAATGCAGTACTGAGATAATACTTCTTCCTTAAGCCCTCAGAGCTAAGGATTATCCTCTTTGATCTAAAGCACTGGATTGCAGATCAGGCTGAACTGGTTTCCTACTGTCATCTGTAGTCATTTGTAGTTCCTGCTCAGTGTCACTGCTTTCTCAGAGGAGGAAAACTCCGCTTCGACATGCAATCTTTTCCCTCAGGTACCGTTGTGTGTGAATGTGGTTGGAGGTTATTAAGAAGTCCGGTCTCCTATTACTACTGAAGCATGGCAAGGAAAAAAGGAGGTCAAAAGGAAAACAAGAAAAGCACAATAACTAAGAGCACCACAGAGAAGTGGAGAGGGAGGAGAAACTGTAGCAGGGTGGTAATAGCATTTATCTTTGACAATCACAGAACATGTTTCAAAACCTAATTCCTCATTCTTCAGCTATCTACAAAACATCATTTTACCAGATTACTTCTGGGTAGCCATTTTACACATTTCAGTCTTTCAACACATGCAACACCGAAAATTTCCTTGAACTCTGAATTGCTCTTCCTTTCTAGCCGGGTTTTCTAAGGGAACAACCCCTGTGCAACTGTGCCATCTGCCTGTCTGCCTCCCAACCCCTGTGCAACTATGCCATCTGCCTGTTGCAACAACCAACTTTGAAAGAGGTGCGAAGGTCTCAAAGATGCTAAGTTCTTACAAGTTTATTGAAAATTGCCAGCCAAAAAGAGGAAAGAAGCCCAATTTTCTACCTCATGGTGAGGGAAGGACAGGCCTAACTCGGCATCTTCTCTACTTGAAGAGGCAGCAGCCATCTGGCCAGTGTGTAGGCACATTTTGACTGGTTTGTCAGGACACATGTAGCTCTGAATCAGGACGCACTAAAGCTTTTCTGTGTAAGATATGTGGGAAGGAGCTGAAGGTGAACCTGAGGAAGGGCAGGGCTAGGGCCTGTAAAGCACATATTCGAGGGAAGCTAGACTTCATTCATCTTGCTGCTCCTCCTCTTCCAGTGATTCCTGTTAAAGAAATGACCACTTTTTTAATGAGGACAAGGAAAGGAGAACCACTGATAACTTTTGGGCTCAGTGCCAGATCACCAGTGGCTTTAGTTAGGTATTTTACAACAATAGGAAGTATCAGCACAGCCAAGACACTAGGAAACTCCATGAGATCCCACAAAACTCAATGAAGAGATGACAGCATTATACTAATATACCTTCTGTGCCATCTTGTCCCAGCTCATAGTCATAACCGCACACCAACCTTACCGTATGTAACAGATGGCTGTGCAGACTGCATTGAATGTTTGAGCTGATAAAATTTTATACCACCTTCCTCGTTCTCATTCGTACTTGATAAGGGGCCTTTCTTTGTTCTTAGCAATATTGTCCCCAACCTATTTGTTGCTTAGACACACATGGTTGTTTGCATCACTTTCAGATTAATACAGAACACGGTTTTGAAATGCTCTGACCTGAGAAAACTGATGGCAAGTTACAAGAGATTTTGAAGTTGAATGCTGCAGCCTTACATTATGATTCCTACACTCTTAAAAGCAGCATTTAATAAAAGCTAGTTCTGCAGCAAGTTCAGGCAGTGTTCTGTGAAGGCTGTCTCCTGTATTTTCAAGAACAAGCCAAAATACCTTCTTGTAAAGTGGTTCCAAAACTGCATGGGTTATAAGACAGAGTGTGATTTTGTGTTGTACACATCTGAGAAAGAGACTCTGCCATGGTAGATTCACATCTGCTGCCAGCTGGGCTCTTTTATCGGATGTTAGAATAACAGTAGAAGCTGGAGCAGCAACAGGGAAGCAACTTGTCAAGACAGAGCAGACACAGATGAATATAACTCATCAAAACTTGAAAGCAAAGTAAGCATTGTTGCAAAAGCAATGGGAAAATGTGTCTGTTGGGTAACTGATGTGTGACAGTAAAATGTCAGAAAATTTGCTTTGCCTGAGAACCCAGAGAAAGACATGACATGGTTTCTGTGGGACTGTTTATCTGAAAACAGAAAACAAAAAAAAAATCAGAAGTTGTAAAACAATGGAGGAAAAAAACCCTTGTCATTAACATCTAAGAGCAGTTCTCTGGGGAAGAAAAATTATGCAATGCCTTTGTCCTAGAGGATTTGAATGCTTAGACAACACCACGCTTGGAGTCAGTAACTTTATATAAAAAAATTAAAAATAAAAATTGCAAGCTAGAGAGTGAGACACGCAAACACATCCATGTAGTACAAATGAGCATTAGATAGCTGAAAAAGGTCACAGTAACTAGTGAAATGTGGCCAGAGTTGCCTGAGACAACCAGTAGGAAGGAACAAGGTCTGGATCACAAAAGGGAGGTTGGTTCCCAGCCACAGGCTGCAGGACAGGGCCAGTCTCCACTCAGCACAGTCTACTCTGGCTACTGGAAGTGATGAAGGTTTTTGTGACTGCTGATGTTTGTCACTATGTATTGGGGAGTGACGACTAAGCAGGTGGAGTGATACCCAGGACCTTGTGATTTACCCCAGACTGAAAGAGCTCACTAGACATTATTCTTTTCTATCAGTGGCTATGGCCAATACATGGGATTTCACCCCCTGAGCAACATCCTGGTGCCAACTCTGTTTGCTCCCTTTACACCCCCTGTGAGAGGGCCTTTAAGCTAGATTTGAAGGAGAAAATTGGCACAGAGAAATCACTTCCAACCAGCCAGGCTGCAGATCTGCTCTGTAACCATCTGTGCTTCCAACACACGTGTTATTTTCAAAGAATGTAGGAGTCCTGTGTGTCTGCCCCGAAAGCAAGAGAGGCCGTGCTGTTTCCTGTGCCTGGGGAATCTTCAAAGGCAGATTGCAGAGACTTTGAGTCAGGCACCTCCTCCACGCCGCATCACATGCTTGGGTGGAACCTATTAGTCACTTGGGTCACCCCTCTAGCACGGGACAAAAAGTTGCGCTCAGTGAAGTACTTTGTAAATATAAATATCCCCTATTAGGAAAACAACAGCTTCCATTCCTCTATGGAAACTGTAAACAAGAAAATAAAATAGCTTCTTGAGAACTTGCTAGATCCACCTTTGGTATTTCTTAAGCACGTGCTGTCAGTGTAACCAGTTGGATGATTTCCCTACACAGCATCCAAAGCACATTTCCAGCAACAGCTGCTCTTCACTTGCTAGAGAAAGGCAGTTGTAGTCTCAGTGGACTCTGCACAAACAACCTCATCATTTTTGCTGTCTTTCATTTATGATATCAATAGCTAAGAAAGAAACAGATCTATGTCTCACATGATCAGAAAAGAGCATGAAGAAGTTAGGGCAAAATATAGTTTGCTATTTATTTTAAACTACTCTACTGGAAAACAGAGTTACCCACATGTAGCAGGGTTGGTTTGTTTTTTCCCAAAGCAACAGAAGTTGGAGAAGCTGCCAATAGCAGCCATGCTATTCCTTGAAATACACTTATCAGGTCCAAGAGTTCTGGAGTGATAGCTACAAAGACTTTCAATCATTTGAAGTACTACAAGCTTTCTGTTCCAATATCTATGTACTGGAATGGCTTCTCAATGAACTTTCCCTGAACTAAAGAAATTTGTATTGGTGACTTGTGACCAGTGAGCGTTAAGCCACATAAGAGTTCCATAAAAGAGACAAGTAAATCTCCTTGGCAGTAAGAATTGTTTGAAGAAAATGACAACATCCACAACTGACAAGGACATAAATGGTCACTGAGGTAATGGGCAAAGCTGGGTCAAGTTATGTACATCTGTCCTATACAGATTGTAGGTCTAACACCTGGGAGATGATGGGCTGTTTACAACTGAACTATTGAAATCGCTGCTGGCAGAGGCCTTGATTTATGTATGTGCTTATATATTCTTGTTCTGGATTTGTGTTTCTTAAAAAAAGAAGAACTTATTATATTTTTTTTAAGGAAGTCAAAACTCTAAAGCAGAATGTGGGTGCGTCTGGGTTTCTTAGCAAAGTACCGCCTTCTGCTCACAGCTGCCAGCCTGAGAATCTCCCAGCAGGGTGGAAGTGGGGAATCAGTGGAACCAGAGCAGAGCTCCACTGCCCAACGGCCCCTGAGAGCACCTCCTTCTTCTGCAGCTGCACTCATCAAGATGCAAGAGAGGACCTCTCCCTAACAGCTGAAGCAGCACAGAGAGGCCGGGCAGAGTGAAGGCAAGAGCTTGCCCTTCATCTATGAAACAGCCTGGAATGACAAGAAAGAGGCTGTCAAATGACCAAGGTGTGCCAGTCACAGCACGTGCTGCAGCTGAGCTGGGTATTGGAGAAATGAGCAGCTGCTTCCCAAGCTGTAGCATCACTGAGTGGTATCATGAACACACCGATTTAGCAACCTTCAGGCACTCTGGGGAACCAGTGAAATGGAAATGGGTTCGGGTTAGAGTAGGTCACAACACAGGTGAGTGGTGGCCAACAACTACCCTGATGTTGGCTCTTGAGCAGCACACACAGAAGTACCGGGCTTCTGAGGGCAGATCCTGTACTCAGAACCAAGGACTGTCAAAGAGACATC
Organism: Limosa lapponica baueri; assembly: GCA_002844005.1. NCBI lineage: Eukaryota > Metazoa > Chordata > Aves > Charadriiformes > Scolopacidae > Limosa > Limosa lapponica. Next base: position 317,409 of record KZ506089.1, on the reverse strand, counting down.
TCAGAATTCCAGAAATCAGCACAACAGCGAAGACTAAATGCAACTAAGTCCCACAACCAAGAGCAAGTTGATTTAGGGAAGGAAAACTGGCAACCTGTCTCACTGGTGGTTATACTGCAGCATTCCTAGCAGTATGTAGGGATGGACACCACCGATTGACTAAGAGATGCTATGAAGTAGTAGGCACTGTTCTTCTAACTGATTTGTCCCACTTCTGCTTAGTTCTACACCTGGTCTAATCTTAGTCCTAGAGCAGCTCTTCAACAGTATTTTGTGCAGCCATGTGCAAATGAGATCAGTCCGCAAGGTACTTTTATTTCTTTCAGGGACTACACTCAGGTCCATCTTTACCTGCGTTAGCTCAGTGCCCAAAATGAGGACCTCTGTTGCCTTACTTATAAATATCTTTCAGCGTCTGCAGGTAACTAGATTTACCATTAATGATTAATTGCAATTACAATCAGCCAAATACTCGGGCACGTTCACCCTGTTCCTTTCTGCAGTTTGACCAAGACACTATGAACATTGCAGCTCTATTTTTAAGGCTGTATTCATGCCAACAGGCTTTAACATCTGAGTTGCAACCCAGGCAGCTCAGCTCGGCCAGACTGGGCAACGGTTATATGAGGAATGATTTTAGTGACCTGAGCTGACAAACCCCCACAACCGGACTTTTTGAAAGCCAGCCACTTTTGTAAGTCAACATTAAAAATGTTCATGACATGGGAGACTAAATCTCCTGCCAGCTGCAGAGGGAAGCAGAAGAAAAAGCAAACTGAACTTGTAAGTCTTGCCGCCCCCTCCCAAGCACAACTCTCCCCTCTGATGGGAACAAAACTTGATTCTTGCTCTTCCCTTCCTCTAGCGGCGAGGTGAACTCCCCAGCAGCCTGGCGGATCAGTCGGCTTCCCAGAGACACCACCCAGCATGTCACCTCTGCCTTTCAAACATGCTTCCACATGACGTCCCCTTGTTTTCAGAACCTCCGTCTAACCCCAGAGAACTTGTCTCTGTCCCACCCTCTGACCTTCCCCTGCCTCTCTAACCAACCTCTTCCTCAGCACCCCCTGCCAGCAAAGCAGCTTCCCTGGTGGCTTTGCATGCCTCAAACCAACTTCCCGTGTGCCCCTCCCCTATGCATTCCGTTTCATTTATACGTACTTCAACATGTACTCGTATATGAAATACAAACTTTTGATTCCTCCAATTATTTTTTATTCTGTCAAGAATTTCCTCACTGATGTGTTTTCAAGCACCATGCATAAAAGTGGCTATGCAAGATGAAGTTGTCCAGCATGCTAGCTGGAGCAAATCACTGTGATCAGTCACACGCTATAAATTGCACGTTTATTCTGATCTATTCCCTGTGTTCTTGCAAGAAGTTCTGACACTCAGTACCATCCCATACCAGTGCTCAGTCTGCTCAGTCTTCATTTTTCCCAAAAAAAATTTTGAGGCCTGATGCCCCTCTCACTGTGATGCCACGCAAAGGTTTTGCAGCTAAAACCTCACTCTGTGAACAACTTCATGCCTAAGTAGCGGTTACCAGCATGTATAAAGCATTACCACAAAAATAACCAAGCAGCAAGACTGGAAATGAGGAAATGATCACGCAAAGAAAGCATTTCACCATACAATGTCTCCCTGCAAACAGATGTGAAACTATGGATTTCACCAGTTGCAATGAAAGAACATTTTGTTCTGGGACTGCATTTGGGATATGCAAGCTCTGGCAGGAATTATTTAGCTTGAAATGAGTGAAGATAAATTAATAGAGTTTCCATTGAATATGCCAGGACAATTATTTTCAGCCCGTTTAAAAATATTCACAGAATGTACTTCAACATAGCATCACAAGGACAGACTTGAAAAAAACGGTGCAAGCAGGATGGAGGCTGCAGCTCAGGACAAGCAAGTAGATTCACTGCTGAAACAGGCTATTGCAGCGAAAGTTGTAGCTGGCCCCTACTAGTATCTTAATAAAAGGAAACCCATAAAAGGTTTACAACCATTTCTGTCCTATTTTCTTTTCCTCCCAAACCA
>KZ506089.1:280096-309239 GCA_002844005.1 Limosa lapponica baueri | reverse complement strand
GCAGTCTTCTAGTCTTCAGTTCTGGAGCGTGGTCATTCACTGGGACAATAGTGATGTTAAACATCTCCTCTAAAACTTCGCTATGGGGCTTTGTTGCAGACTTGCTCTTTAGGTTTAACCAAACAGCAAAAGTGAAATTGTCATGCAGTGATTCAGAATTATCATGTACATACACAATTCCAAATTTGTTCAGTATGTACTGGGAGAAGTTAGGTTTTTCTTTGGACACGTTTCTTTCTCCAACAACAATCATGCCATGTTGGGGTAAAGATACAACTTGATACCAGACTTCATACATGAAGCGCTGCACCTCAGGTAGCTTAATCAATAGATTTGAAGCATCTAGATTTGTTTTGTTGATTAATACTCTACCTCCTTCCTGGACTATGGCACCTAGCAAAAATGAAAAGAGAATCTTAGAAATTGACTATTTTACAATTGCAATGTTTCAGAAATTAGATCTCTACTACTGATAATACTCAGAAAAGCTTTTACTTCATGGTATCCTTGAATTCCATGTCATGGCTAAAAATATATTACCACTATTTTTAAAATACAGTCACATATAAGAGACAGGATTTTCTATTGATGCATACATTAAGATTGAAGAAATGTCAGTATCTCAAAGCTTCTGACAGTGCTTTCACTTACCATTATAGCAAAATGAAGAATACCCACTACAGCAGTAGGAAGGATCAAACACAGGTAGTTAATCTCATTTTTAGAGATGCAGTGATGCAGTTTTCCAAGCTACTATCTACACTAAACTGTGACAAAAGTATTCTCATCATTCATTACTGAAGAGAAAGTGGCCTTTGTTTTTTGACATTCGTTCATTGGTACCCTAACAGATCCAAAACAATCTGGAGCCCAAACAGTACAGCATCTTTACCTGTATTTGCCAGAAGGCGACTGTTCCGATCATGCCTGGTAATTTCATATGAAATGACAATATGGAACACCTGGAGGTCCAGGGCTGATGGTGGAGAGGAGACAGTAAACGTAAAGAAATCTTCTGCACTCCAGACAGCTGACTCGGCATGTAAGTGCTCATACATGATCACACCTTCATCCACCTGTTTAGGGTAAAGAAAAACCATAGATATAAGAGGAGAATAATTTTAAACACAGAAGTGCAAGGAGAGAAAAAAATACCTTAAGAACATTGTAAAAGAGAGGCCTTTGGACCTTAGTCCACACACAGTGTATACATAACTTACACTGAGATTATCTTGCATTTCTCTTTCTCTTAAGATGGACTGTGTGTTGTCAGACAAGCTTACTTGAATGTAGGTGAAACGTTACTGGGCATGAATGGTTAATAAAAGCCTTAGGTGAAGAACAGAGATATAAAACATTGAGAAATTTATCTCAAACTGGCAATGGTGAACAGGAGCTCAGCTGGACTGTATCTTTAGTCAATTGCAGTATCGTATGTCTCGGGTTTTTTCTTTGTAAGAATACCAGTGGGGCTGGATTCATTGTCCTGAAAAAGCTGAAAAAGACTTGATGCAGGTATTTCATGGTGAATAGCAAAAAATACTTGGTAAGAGACTATGGAAACAAGAAGGATGTGCATGGACCATTGAAATATACTCCTGTTTGTAACCAAAGAGCTAATGGGATTACTTAGTGGAAAATTTCTACATCACAGCAAGAACAGGATTCCTAAGAGACAGGAAGGAACCTGGCTTGTTCTATGCCTGCCTGACCTTACAGATCATCACACTCAAGAGAATCCTATAATTCCCACTGTGAGGTTTTAAGCTTCAAAGTACTGCGAAATACTTCAGTACATTTCAGAGAAACACATATTTATACAAGATATAACCATTTATCTCTTTAGGCCCCAAAGCAAAAGGCAGTATTTTCAGACTAGGATTCTCATCGGTTGGAACTACACCTGAACTTTAAGATCAATACCATAATACATTTGAACTGCAACAGGATTCCTAATAACCACAAGACTAGAACACTTACTAAATCTCATCCAGTAGATTCAGTGTCTGGTTTTGATAATTCATTCACTGACCTGAAGAGAAGACAGCTATACCTATTAAATTCTTGGCAACTTCCCAGGCCACTAGTGACCTGGCTTGCATGTGTTAGTTCACTATTGCCAGAGATATCCCTGCTTGACATGGTGCTTGTTCTGAGTTTACTATTTGTAACGGAACTCTACACAGCTTGCAAACACCCTGAAGGAACTCATTAGCACACGTTCCCAACACATACGCTTGAAAGGTGTGAAAAAAGAAAACAAAAAAGCACCCTGCTGCTATCACGGATGAAGCGCTTCAGCAGTATAGAATCTCAGCTGTGACTACAAACACCGAGAGCTAATCCTGAAATTACTGCAACAGCCCCCACTGAGATCACTAGGCAAACAGGGCTTTCAGGGTTGGTTTTCTCAACAGCCTCAAAAATACCCCAACTTACTGTCTAAAAAATTGTCTGATGTGATAAAACCTGTATGCACTTCACCAGGTTTACGCTTTCCCTATACTGATTTAATTCTTAATGGCCAAACAAACGAAACAAAATTGATACTAAAAGGATAAACTTGTTCAGGACAACTTTCCAAAGCATGCCTCTAGGACTTCAAGTTCGAGAAAGCAAATTTTTGTAACATGAACAGGCCCAATAAGCATCCTCTAAATTCAGGGATGCTTTGTATCAATATTAAATAAATAAGGTGTTTTTTTTTTTTCAGTTGTAAGCCCATGCTAATATCTGGGCTAAGAAGAGAACGGGATTGGTGAGGATTTCTATGTTTACCTCTGTAGTGATTTTAAATATAATGAAGAAACTGGCTTGCTGCAAGATGAAAATACTTCTAAGATACCACAGAAAGAGAAAAAAAACCCCAAACATCATGTCAAAAACTACTGTGTTATTCAGGTCTGTTTAATGCACAATTAATTTTCTTATATTGGCTGAAAAACTGTCCGTGAAAAAAATTATTGAAATGTAATAGTGATTCAATTCTTTTTTCTGTGTTTTTTTTTTTTCAATTTGGCAACAAAGCAATAAACCACAGGGCATAGGGAAGAGTTCAGCACCACAGCAAAAGTGCCAATTACTTTTATAAGCTAGCTGCATAGTACTTGTCAGAAATGAAATTTCAAGTTTCAAAATATGGAATGAAGTCAACGAAAACCCAAAGAAATAGGCTAACACAAAATATTTTCAATTCAAATCAGATTTACAAGCTTCTTGTTACCACAAAGACATTGAAAGCCTTATTCTCCATTACATTACATGTAGAATATACAATGTTTGTAATATCAATGTCATTTTCTCACTGACATTTAACTTCATGTGGCTACAACATGCTAGACAGTGAAAGTTTATTTAGGATCTCTTTTCTTTTCCTTATACCTCACTCTCTACCAGAATAAATAGCAAGCTGCTTAGGATACCTTAATTCTATCTGCAGTAAGTCCCTTAGCTCCATTTGTTTGAAGTTAAAATGGCCAATACAAATACCTCTGACAGAGAAGAAAAGCATACACATTATTATTAAGCTCAAATCCTTACACTATTTACAAAGTTCAAAGGAAAGTCAGCTATACATTAGTTAGAACTAAAGCTGTAGAGAATGTGGCATGTTCTGACATGGCACTGTCTGATAAACGTATGCAAACATCATATCCATTGGCTAAAACAGTAAAACTTCAAAACCTTAGCTGAAAAAGTTTCTTTCTGACATGCTTAACTGTTTTATCTAATGCTCATAAAAATCACACATTTTAGGAACAGAAGGGAACAGTGTCATTATACAGCTCATCTCCATCACAATGCAAGACAAAACTCAGGAACTATTGCAACAAGACCAATAACATAACACGATTAAAACATGGTTTCAAGAGAAACATCCTGTGTTCATCTCAATTTATAAAGTTCAAGTGGAGATTCAATCCAAAGTCCTTGCTCAGGTTCTTTCAAAGTCTGATGATAATTAAGAAAAATGTCGACCTTATTTCCAGGTTTTATTGGCCAAGTTTCAATTTCTGGCCAATAGATTTTCTCACTCCTTCAAACACTAAATCAAATAGCCACGTTTACAGTCTGTAAATGTAGATTAAGACCAAATTATCTATTAATTTTCCCTCCAACAAAGGCAGGAGATTGAGCTCCGTTTATCTCCCTCACTTAGATTTTTCTGAGAATAACTTACTGCACGCAGAGCACACAGTTAGATTCAGATTCCACACACAGACATAAGTTATTTCAGTTGCAAAAGAATGTTTTCCATCAAGTTACATGAGCTGCCACGTTTTAGCCACTCAAGTATGAGACCCTGTATCACAGTTAAGATTCTTTAAACACTTAATACCAGAGCCAATCAAGTCAATAAAAGTCCTCTTGGGGACACTCATGAGGACTGCGTACAGCTGAAATGAATCTGATACTTGGACTTTTCATAGAGCAAAAGGCTATTCTTTCTGCCAAAAACTAAAGGCTTCCAACCTCGGACTGCTGGTTAATGGCACCAGAACAGCTCTTCTTGAAAAATACTGTTACAAGCAAAACAGTAGATATTGCCAAGACCCTGCTAGTATCCAAGCAGAGAGGAACAAAGGCTCCTCTTGCGTTCATTACCAGCTGCCAGATATTTAATGACACAGCAAATCTCGGTGATTGCACTGATGGGTCACATATGCCTGGTTCCTGGATCAGAAAAAGAACAAGCAACTGAGATGCCCTTTGAAGTAGCAATCTACCCCTGAACTAGTTATTATAAAGTAAATGCTTACCATAGACTGCGTAAAACTGAGGATTTCCTGAGTGGTATTATCAGAATTTACTCTGATCAGCCTTCCAAGTTTTGGGGAAGTTACAATCATAAAAGTTATAGTTCTGTTTCCTGCATTGGTCACATCATTGGTTACAGCTTTCAGGTCATGTCGTAAAATAGGTTTCCTGGAACCTAAAAAACGTCAATTATAAGTAACACAGATTTGCAAGAGCAATTTTTCCTAAAAAGTAAATTTTGTATGCAGAACTCACCCTCTTACCTAGGAATTCTACTTAGCATTTTAATGATGTTTTATAAGATCAGCAAGTTTACCCCATTTCTAGTTACCTTCTAGTTATAACTCTCCCACAGCTTTTTCAATCAAAAATCAAAGATGTACCTCTGTTTTACAGAAATGAAAAAAGTGCAGTTCTCTTCAGCACATGCAATTCCTAAATATCAGCTTCTGCAAAACCAGCCCAAAGTAAGGAGTAGAGCATGTATAAGAAGCCCTGTTCCTATCTTACATGCCTAGAACTGAATAAAAACTCCAGCTGAAGTCACCATTGTTAATGTTTTTTTATTTATCCTAGTCGCCCACAGAAGGCAGGGTGATTTGGCAGAGAGAAACCTCAACACAGCAAAGTTTCTAGTGAACACACAAACCAAAACTGACTATTGTCAGAAGCTTGAACCACACCTTATCGAGATGAAAGACTATTTTCATTAAATGAAATTAAAAAATAAATACTGAATTAAAGGAATTAGGAAGACCATCACAAAACAGAAATAACAGCTTGAACTGAAATAATGTATTATTAAGATGGATGGACACAGAAGTAACAAAATCCTTTCAACACACAGCACCACACTAACTAGTACTTTCTGGCTTAAGTATTATGCAGGCTATAAAGAGCTTTCTGGGATTTAGTCAAACCAAGACAGTTTTTGAGATAGCTGTGACACAACCAAACCTAATGACTTCCTAAAAGAAAAACGAAGGTTTATTTGGCTTCTTTTTGATGCACTGTTTCATGGTACACACTCAGCAAACTAAATCTTATGTTTAAAGGTACTTTTGGAGGAGCTATAGATTCCCATAATCCTATTCCCCTTGCACCCACTTCTCCCTCCATTTTTGCATTTTCTTTTTTTCTTGAGCAACAAGCATTTATAGGTATCAATACATAATTTCAGATACTAGCTGCATATACCCTTGAAGTCTGACTTGCCAATCCATCTTCGATAATGTTTATACAGGAATAACACAAAATAACATGTTCCTGCTATAATATTCCTAAAAAAAAAAATATGGTAAGCAAACTGACGGCTGGAGATGTTTTGCAGGCCATTATTAACATCAGGATTCTGCCTATTTACAAGTAGTTGTGCCCTGGTTCAAACCAGATCTACTTTGAAACAGAGCTGATATAATAAAATGAGATCTCTGGCTCTGCCTGTTTTCCCCTTTTTACCTTCCCATGCCTCTCTATCTCCATATTGCCTTGAAAAGCGAAGCAGTCCCTCAGGTCTAGAAAAATTCTTCCACGCTAAATCTAATCCAAGAAGTCTCCCTCCTCTTCCTCTCTCTTTTTTGCCCCTTTTTGTGTGACCACAGAGAAGGAAGCAGAACCTTGTGCTGTGCGTACAGCAGATGCAGTCAGGAACGTACAGTGAGAGCATCAGTTAATCAGATCACATGTATCTGCAAACAGTTATTTCTCAATAACCTCCTTCTTACACAAATCAGGCCTCATTGCCTTAACAGAGTAAGACAGAGTAACTCTCAAACATGGTCACAGTGCAGTGATGGAAGTTACCGCTCCAATTTTTCATAACCATACGAGGTTAGCCCACCGCCACCATCACAGTGCTTGGACATGGGGACAGAGGATGTGTACCACAAAGCCGCCGTTTGTTCCCAGGAGACCTGATCTCACTTACTGCACACCACAGGCTGAAATACATTCTAGGGACACAGACAATAAAGTCTCTCACGCTTTCCTGTAAAATGAGATCCGCCCCCAAACATAACCTTTTCCTTCACCCACTTCTGTCCTGAGACTTGAGAAACTTCTCCAGCACCCACAGTAGTTCTGCTCTGGTGTGACACTTCAACAAGGTTATTTGCCAGACAACAGGCTGGGTGAAGGAAAGGGAAGTGAGAACACTGTCTGCTTGTTCCCAGACACGGGAGCAGAGAGATCAGAAAACCAACCCCCGGGGAAAGGAACAGAGATGGGGGAGGAAGACACACAACAAGGATGGGTGATGCAGAGTAAGGCCAAACTAAACCATACAAAGTAGGATGCAACAACATGAGGCCATTATCAGTACCTAATAATTTTGGTACCCATTTTTACAGCCTGCATTTCAGATTTGGAAAGTACTTTGTCATGAACACTCTGCCTATCACTGCTAAACAATCCTGAATCATCTCATCTACTGACTGCTTAGCCAGCTTTACTTCTGAATACCCACAAGTCTGGTTGCCTCTCCTTCTAAAAGAGCAACTCAGCTCATTTCTTCTTCGAGCAATTGCTTCCCTGAAGAGAGCAAATTCTCACGTTGTAGATACCTATCATACATAAGAAAAACCCTTGTATATCTAGCAGTCAATTTACTGAGCACACTGAATGAAACAAAGTTCTGTTGAACAGAAAAAGATCCATTAATTGTGTAAACAAATCTGGTATATCCAACACAAAAGAAGACAGCAGTACATGCTCTTACAAAATTGTAAAACAATACGCTTGGAAGAATAGCTTATACCATGAAACATGGCAAATTCTTCACGTTACATTCAATTTTTACTTCCCTAGAGAGAAGATTCTTCAAGTTGTCTCAAAATTAATTTTTCCTGCAGTGCTATAAAATTTAACAGGACACTGGCTGTTGTTTTATTTGTATTAACCATTTGGCACCATCGTTGTTGTAATAGTCATTTCATGATGAGCAAGTACAGCTGAAACCCATACAGCTCTAGACATCTTTAAAAATTATCACAAAGAGAATAGGTGAAAAAGCTACTAATACTTTTTAACACCAAAAAGGAATTTTGCTAACCCAAAGTAAGTGAGAATTCAGGAAAAATTGTAGGCTTAGATGAAAACAGCTTGCAGTGATGAAAAAAAACCCTGTATTTTGCGAACTGGAGAACTGATAGACAGTTCTAGAGACTCTGCCTTCTATGGAAGTATCAGGCATACTTTTCTTACAATTATCTTTGGCTTAAGACAGAATTCCTGTAAATCCCTGTGCCTGAGGCAACCTTACACACCAAAATCGCAGATTAGTAAGCTTTGTAAGTGGATTTATGTGAATCCCATTTATATCAACTGAATTAGAAGATCATGCTGCTACAATCTCATTTTTTGTAACTACTGTTTAAGCGGCTTTTGTTACAAGTCTTTGTTTATGCAGCTTATATTCAGGAAGTTTAAGAAACTAAAGTGCTCGTCTTCTGTATAAAATTAATAAACAAAGCTACAGATTAATACCTATAGAGCTTTCCCAATTCTCAGTCTCTCTCTGGCTATACAGATCATGTTCAGAGCAAAAAGAAGGTAGCACAAACAAAAGTGTGATGCAAGACATTGCTGAGAGAAGACTAATCTTCATTTCTCCTTTTATTCTGTAATTAATGTTAGATTACTAACTCAATGAGGGATTACTCTTACCAATGTAAAGCAGTAAATGGGTCTGGTGAGACACTCTTAACACATCAACTCCTGCAGGAGCAGGACTTCACTAAAAAAAATACTCAGCTGCTGATCCAACAAGTTCCAAATGCACAAATACGAATCAAAGTTTTCAGTCTTTCTGATTCATTGAGCTAAGTTACAGACTCAATAAACAGCAAGAAAGAGAACTAGCAACCTGGAGAGCTTTCGTGTGCTACTCAGAATCCCATGGAGGCAAGCTTCACTCTGCTTTCACTGGGCAAAATCACAACCAGCTAAGACACCTCTAAATACACGAATTTAATATAGAGCTTTTAAACAAAGCTGAATGGGGAACGTTCAGAGCTTAGGCAAACAGTGTTATTGTCACACTGTGCTTATATAATTCACTGCCAATTTCCATCACTCCAAGCACATGCACGTATCAGAAAGTTAAAGACTATAAAACAATAAAGCAATATGTTGTTTGAGAAAACATAACTGTTCTTTTAAAAAGACAGATGTTCCCAGGTACAGTTTTCTACAGTTTAGCCAGCTCACTATCTGACAAATATTAAGCAATTTTTTCAAGTGGACAAAACCATGATAATCTTTAAGAACAGACCTGGAAAGACTCCGAGTCCTTTGTTCACTTCAAGGCTAATGACTAGCATCTGAGCTGTGATGCTAAAAATCTGTCGGGGTGCAAAGTTCAAACCGTCTGTTACCTGAAAGTTGAAGCCTCCAGACATTGCTCCTGTAGAAAACAAAATTGTAAATTTATTCTTGATTATTCTATTTGTCATCCAAAGCATACAAAGACACACTGGACATCTTTTGGTCTTGGCTACAAGACCAAAAGAAATACATCCACAGTCATCCTAAAGCAATTTTTGATCACTACCTTTGTATCTTAATTAGAACTAAATAAATTAATAACGCAGAGAACACCGTCACAAAGAAGAACTACTGGCTCTTGCTTACACTGAAGACCAGATATGCCTTAGGTGTAAATTAGCAGAGTGGTCCTTCCTTTCTTTCTTCACTGACCCCAGTGGAGCTGAAACCAAGTTAAACTTGAGGAGACAAATTTCCTACTTGGGAACTTGGGGGAGAGTTAAACCTGGGGGAGACTGCCAAATTTCCTACTCTTTTTGTATCTTAGGAGGGACCACAGGACTTAAGCAGCCACATTTTGGCAAAGAAGAGATTTGGGGAGAAAAACAACTAGAATGTTTTTTCATTTTGATTTACTTTTAAAGGACTGACTCAACTCTCAGCTTGTTTTCTTTGCCTCCTCGCACTGCTTCAGCTTTGCTGAAGAGTGCATGTTGTCACAGCTTAAACTATTTCAGAGGTTATGTGTACTCATAATAAATGCACACTTTTTTCTTTAATCTTTGGAGCTGTATGTACTTTGGCACAAGTGATCGCAAAATACCTCCAGGAATCTGAGTGGATTCCTGTAAAAATACATCTCTCAGAACTGACTTATTGAGGTGTACAGAGCTTCCTATATCTTGCTTTAAGTAGAGGCTCCCCAAATGGTTTAATTAGGTAGAAAGAGAGAATGAAAAACTGAAACATTAACAGTTAGCATTGCTCTTCTGCTTGCTTTGCCCCATTTAGCCTGAGATCTTGCTACGTGAATGTATCTTCTGAGAATGAGAGGTTACCACGCACTTTCACTTTAAGATTAGCACTCCTTTCCTGATAAATTAACATATCAGAAGAATCAAATGTGGGTTCTGAAATTATAGTTAACAACTACCCCAGGCAATGCTCTTATATCCAGCCAGGCACTGAAGCAGCTCTGGAAGATCAGGTCATATTGTTTTCATTTTGAAAGCTTTTATTCTCTGATGTTTTCTCTTGATAAAAATGCACAAGTAGTTGTGCATTTAAAAAAAGCCATTGAGGAGTCTACTATTTGCCTCAGGTTGCAAAAAAAAAAAAAAGCTTCATTAGCCTCACTTGCTTTTTTGGCTAATGCAGGTCAACCGCCCAATTGACACAGACACCTTGTCATCAGCAGAGTCAGGTACAGAACTAAATCCTGAAGTGCTGCTTGGATGGAGCAGGTATTATTTTATCGCAATTAATTTTTAAAGGCATATCTGATTAGAGGTGATAAAAAGGACATCAGAAAGAGGATTGTGAAAACTGCACTGAAAAGACACAGAGACTTCAGAACCAACAAGAGTTGATTCAGTTCTACCCTAAGAAAAACACTGGCAGGGTTTAGGGACAGACCCCATACTGCGAAAAGAGTGGAAAAGGGAACAAATTCTCACATTGGAAGAGGAGTATAGAAAAGGAAAGGCACGTTCTGGTTCTGCATTCATGTTGACAGAACAATTGGGGATTACAGAGAAAAAAAATACAAAATTTAAGGGGAAAACATGAGAACAAAGAGGTAGATTTGCAACTCACAGCACAGAACAAGCAGCATAATGGAACTCCCAAGAGTGAGCAGAGATGAAGGGGAAAATTTATGAAGTCTAATATTAGAGAGCATAAAAACAAAGCGTGGTAGTACTCTCTTTGGCAGTGCAAAAGACCCTGAGGATGGAGAGTCACTCCCATGTACAGATGTAAAAGATCTGTGGTGCCATGTGGAGCAGCCAGGGGATGGAAGAGCTGCCTCAGCCAAGAAGATGCTGCTCTTCTCCTTGGAAAGGGTTAGCACGAGTGGAAGAGCAGACGCCAGGCTGTGCAGAACATGGAGTGGAGGTACTTCCCAGGAGGAGCCAAAGAAACTATCACACACTAAAAGACTGAAGACAAAGGACAGAGCAGCTGAAGAGAAAAGGGGTAAAAAGCCAAATGACAGCAACCAGATAAGGAAAGGTCCCAGGATAAGGCTGGGAGCAAGAAGGTGAAAGTAACAAGTACACTTTTAGCAACAGTCCAAGATGAAGGAGGAAAGAAAACCACAGACTGAGAAATGAAACGAAGCAAAATGTCCAAAGTACTTTCTGAAACACTGGAGGCCATGAGGCTGAGCAGATGGCAGAGCAAGAGCAGCTGCAAGAGCTGACATATGACCTGGGCAATTTTACATTTCAAATTCACTGTACAACCCACACTCCCACTCACTGGAAAATGAAATTTTTTGTTCTTTTTACTTTTATTTATCAAGATTCACTTCCTAAGGCTACAGATGTGCATTTTCCCTTTCTGGAACACAGAGTGGATTCATTTCCTCACACTGAGACTACCACCATCTTACCACCATAGGGGTTTTTACATGTCAAAGTCACCCTTGGAACAATTTAAACAGCTTGGCTCACGTTTGCCATGCTCTTGACCTTTCATTTCCTGACTAAATTATTTGAGCAGGATACTTACAGCTCACCAGCAGCTGCTTGTAAAGCACTTTCAGCAACACATACGCGCTCAGCAAGACAGTGCACCAGAAAGTCAGAGCACTTTAACCTGCACCAAGCCTCGTGAGGACACAGCACAGACCTGGAGCGACTGCTGTACCCAAGGGAGCACTGGAAATAATTCCAGCCTGCCTCACAGCTGGCCAAGACAGTGCTGCACGTCTTTCACCTCCTTCTCCAAAGCTTGTTTATTCCTACTTCAGCACCTCCTTTCTTCTTCAGCTCTATTACGCTGGAGCAGGAGAAAAGCAGCTATCACCCTCAAAAAGCCCCCCCTCTTCCTCTGGCTGGAACCCTGCTGGGATCTTCGTTCCTGCGGCTTCCCAGCACTGCCATTCAAGGATGAGTGAAACTGCCCTGACTTCTTTTTTTATTGCTCACACATTCTCTCTGTAGCAGCAGCAGCACAAATAACCCAATCACTGGCAGAAAAGAGTCAGTGGTTAAAGCTGAATTCCTTCACAGTCTGAAAGAGAGGATGACATCACCCAGACGACCCATAACTTCACTGCCCAAAGCTGCTCAGGAACACAGCTACACCGTGGCAGGTATCTGAGAGAATGCTGGTCCGTGAATAACTCTGCACTGTAGCAAGACAGAAACGCTTCAGGAGATTCTCAGTTACAACAGTCAAAAAAAAAAAATGTATTTCATTATCTCTGAAAGCTGCAAGGCAATGCTCCCCTACTGCAAACCTGCATTCAGAAAGAAGGTTGCTACTAATTGAACCACTAACACACCAAGGTTTCTTGGTGAGCACACATTTAAGTAGTCATCAGACCCTTTTCTGTCTAGTTTGTGAGATCATGTATCACATAACCGGTGCTCTGAGATTTTTGTGACATTACAAGGAGATCTTCAGAGGATTACAAACACAAATATACTGACTAGGAGCAGTATTTTGGTAACAGAGGCTGTATTTTTGAAACCACATACCATTGTGTACAAATACCAGCTGCCCTTCAATTATATGAGCCTGTGTAAAACTAAGGATGCTCTTGTTCGGAGAAGACTTCAGAGCCACGTGCCCATTGCTAGGTGGAGTAATGGAATATATCAGTTCTGACGGTAAGGAGTCCTTATCTTCTGCACAGAGGTCATCAATAGTTATTTCTGTGACTGAACCCACCCACACCTAGAAAAACAAAAATAAAAAATATGAATAATGAAGAAAATGCATACAAAATAAAATCGGGGGCAAAAAACCTTCAAAGAAAAAGAAAGATTTGTGCTATGCAACACTAGCAGCTGTGACAGGTTTCCCGACTGTCCACCCAAATCTCTGATCATGGACTGGAACAGCTAAGGTTGACAAATGTTTTCTAAAAAACAAGAAGACCATGAAATAATACAAGCAAACACACCCTATATCAGTTTGAGTTTTAGACAGCTGCAGCACAAGTGCTCTATTTGTCAGGCACTATCCAAACTCTTACAAACATAATAAAATTGTATTTTGATAACTGAGTCAAGGAGCTCCTTTCCAACACACACACATGAATATTACTGTCATGTACTTCACAGCAGGCAAGGCATTCAATGTGCTCCACTTTCACCAGCAGAAAAGAAAAAAAGAAAAACAGCCTGGGGACAGCATCATCTCTAATACAAATGGAACACTTCTTGTAGCTGCATTATTTCCTTCTAACAACATGCACTAAAGGTCCTTGTTTAGCGCACGAAACAACCCACAGAGGTGCTCAGTCCAGTGGGAGATGAAGGAATCAACACTTCCAACAGCTGCTTAGCACTTTGTAAGGTCATGCTTCCAGACAAAATAGCTAACTAGTATTTGGAAAGATGGTATAAAACCCATTACTTAATTCTAGTAAATCTAAATGCTTTTGGGTTTTCAGCTTAAGACATGTACAAACTGCAAGATCCTTCTTTCAAGCAGAAATTACTGCTATCTGAGCTTCATCTGTATCTCAGTGGATAATTTCTTGTTTGGAAACGATAAGCAACAGCTCATTTCACTCCATCTTTGCTGTATTTATTTTGAATTGCAGACAAAAGTACTAACAAAGAACAATACATATTTATCTCAACATTAAATTAAATTCCTAAATATTCAATACATCAATACCAATTGTTTCCATGCAGAGTTTATGTACTGTACAATCTTAAGAGCCTGACCCTTTAAAAACCTCAGCTTGAGCTTCAAAACACATACTGCATCATCCCTTCCTGTCCTCCTAGGGTCTTAGTGCACTTAACAAATATCTGGTAGTAACATCACACCAAATGGTTGAAGAGGAAAAATGATCCTCGACAAAGGGCATTTTACCTCTGCCAAAACCAAAAATCAGCAATCACAGATTTTCCCCTAAGCATTAATTTTACTTTTTAATAAAAGCCATGGAAGAAAACATTTTAAAGCCACTGGGATTTTTGCCATGACATTTCAATAGAGGAAAGATGTCAGACTACATTGTGTCACAAAATATGTGCCATGGAAAAAGAGATACTAAAATGAAATTAAATGCGTTTTCTGATTTCAAAGTTTGAAAAAGAAGTTGTGTTACTTTTCATAATAGAAAATATCTTGCAACCAGGAAATAGCTATTTCCTCCCTTGAAATACGCATTTCTCTGCAATGTAATTACTACCATCAAAGTTTCATAAAAGACACCACCTTTGAAAACACAGGATGATAATGAATAGCAAAGGCTGGCTTACTGAGTGGCACCAAATAAGCACATCAGTGTGCTTTTGCACTGAGACCCTGTAACTTATCTCAGTAGCACCTGATTCATGTTATTCTACACAGAAAATAAAAGGTCACATACAGAATATGCAAAAACATAAGGACTACGTAAACATGTTATTACAAATGCCTTATTAAATGTCCAAAAGTTTTGAATTTGTTTCCATTATTTAAGGAAAAAAAAAGAGCTTTTTTTTCTATAAAGCCAGTGTCTATTTCTATTGTTCCAGCACATGAGCACACAATGCTTTGTAAAGTATTATATATGCTGATGTGCTCCATGACTTGCAACATGATCCTTGACGAATGAAATGAGATCCAGGAGCTGAAAAGGGCTGGAGGGAAGCGGACACTAAGAATACTGCAAATACTGTACAAACGGTTTATTTTCTACATTCAGGATCAAGTCCTCCTTGAAGACTACCATGAAAACTGTAACTGAACTTCCAGGATGTAGCACCAGACTAATTTTGCATGTGCCTAACACATTCCACAGGCATGGTCTGAAAAAAGGTTCATAACCCTGCCGGCTGGCAAATAATCTATTCTGCTCTACTTACAGCATTCAACTTAACAGTATCTCCTTGCATGCTACATATCTTACCAGACACTCCATATTCATGGCCATTTTAATACTCTGGTAAGTGAGCGATTTAAAGAAAAGAAAAAAAAAAAAAAAAAAACCAGTGTTTCAACATGTTTTTTTTAAAAATCGAATTCTAGGAATATATGGCCCTCTTGTGGCAACAGGAGGATACAGTCATTTCACAGCATCGCTACCCATAAATATATTTAAACACATACATAAACGCAGCAAACAATGCCAGGATAGTGATCTTCTTTAAAATATCTTATTTCCCTTCCTATTCTCAACCCAGAAAAAAACAAATGACCATAGAACCTGTGGAGATTTTAGAAAATTGCACCTAAAATGCTGCATAGTTTCTAAATAAACATATCCCTCATGCACTTACTGTTCTAATGGAAAGGCTTTAAATTACATGCAAGGATTACTAACGTACACTACAGAAGCTCTCAGGACAGTAGAACTTTCTGTATCTTATACTTAATGTAAATGTTTCAACGTGTTGTAAATTATCAGTCAAAAAAAAACCAAAAAAAAAAACCAAAAAAAACCCCACCAAACCCCTAAAACTTAACTTACTTTCACTTCCTAGAGAAAAATCAGAAACAACTCCCAAAATGTTTGGTTGGTTGTGCTCCTGAAACTCTTCCCATGGTGTTCAGAATCTCAACGGTGTTCATAACTTTGGTAACAACAGACAAGGCTGTTTGAAGAAGGGATGTTACGGATGCCTAGGGATCCAATGTTAAGGAGCTAGAGTTGAAGGCCTCATTCAACATATGTGCACATGCTCAACAGTTTCTTGCAATTGCCCAGAAGCCCCATGACAAAGGCCAAAATTAACTTCCACATATCCACGCCAGCATCACTGAACACATAACGCATCTCTTCACAGAAGCTATTTCTCAACAGGAGATGCCATATGCTAACCTATTTTTCAATTGTTCAGCAGTTCTTTCTAACTTTTTATATTGAGGTCCGCAAAATTTCTGAGGTGCTAAGCTTCAGCCAACTCAAATCGTCCTACTGGACCTCAGTTTTCACAGTACTCGTCCCTCATTTTATATTTTTGTACATTTTTTACATTTCCAACCTTTCAAAAGATACAAAAGACCTCCTCCCTTTTTAAAAGCAACACACAGTTTATTACTCCACGTTCACCACTACCAATGTCCTTGAGGAGCACAGACTGCTTGGCTAGAATATGGGGCAAGCAAATATCACCCTACACACAAATGCCTGCCTCATCTCGATTATTTAGCAGGACTAAGAAAAATCCATTTTCTCCCAACCATTTGGGATGTGCAAGTTTGGTCTGAAGAAGGACCATGTCGTTATATTCCTCCCTGTATATAATTCAATTGCCAGCTTTGTTTTAGTCTGTACATGAATCCAACACATGTGTGCATATTAGTACCCACTCATGACAAAAATAAAGGTGACTTCTTAGCAACAGCTTATGCACAACCACCAAAACCACAGGCAGCATCCTGGCCTGGGTATGCAAACTGCCCCCCCAGCAGAGAGGACCAACTTTGGCTAGGTTAAGCTGTGTTATCATTGCTCTTGCAAAGCCTAGACTTAACGGATATTTGTAGAAAAAACCATATGCTGCACTGCAGTGCACTGCACAGCCTCAGTTCTGTTAACAAACTGCAGTTCAACGCCAGCAATGCACCAGAAGGAAGACACAGAAACATTCTGACTGGACACATATCCCTCTCATCTGCGACTAGAAAACATTACTGTGCGCTGTACTGATGTCTATAAAGTACCACTGTAATTACTTTAACCAGGGAGGCTTTTACTCTGTACCACCCAAATGCTTGTGAAGTGAGCCTGCCCTTCCACCAGCAGTCTCTGGACAGGGTAGGGTGTCTTGTGGGCATCTGCAGATTACCACAGTCTATCTGCTGTCACTGTGAAAGCCCACAATACTACCACTATTTCTGTTTAAAAATAATGTCTTTTCTCATGTGAAAAGGCTAAATACACACACAAGGTTATGATCATCTTTCCAGTAATCCATTCTCCTTCTGCAATGCACAACTAAATATGTAAAATTAAATGCATGTTTTAAGCGCCTGGGCATAATTCAGCCTCAAAATACCCTGCTTAGCTTCTTTCTAACCTATTCCTAAATATCTCCTCTGTTTTGATGCCTTTCAATAAACCACCTTGGTGCCCATGGTTTACTGCCACCACAGTTTCATTAGCTGACCCCTAACCATTTCATTCTGATTTTTAAAGTCACCTGATTGTTTTTACTCATTGTATCTCAGATTGGAAGCCTTTACACATGGGGGCTTTTTGTTTTACATGAGCACAGTGTCCATAACAAATTGGTTCTGGTTAGTGACACGAAATAACAATCCTATAAAAATGGATAAATCTGAAAAAGCACTGAAACCGAAGTGACAGTAGTGACTTCTTTCACAATCTCAAGATTAAAAAGCCAGCTATGCTTATTAAGAGCAAAAGGTAGCATCAGTCAACAATTTTAAAATTTTCTTCAGGAATTTGGGGATGAGGAGTTAGGAACAAGTCAGTATGTCCTTTTTTTAGCTCACCAGATGACACAGTAACAGCTTCAGTGTCTCAACTAATATTCTGATGCTTTCTAATAGTCTAGATTTTCACACGCTGCAGTGTATTATTCTCATCAGAAACTTTTAAAGAAGGAAATATTCCAGATTTCTATCAGAAATATCCAATATCTACACAATTCTCTAGCATAGTGCCAGTAAGGATGCTGCTGTCTTCTCTTGTCCTGTCCCCCTAAGGATTTGGAGAGAAGCAGGCAATAGAATGCACCCCAGCAGGTCTGAAGCCTCAGTACACTTACTGGCAAGAGGGACAGGGTCTGAAGACAACAGTAAGATGCTTGCACCCTCATCAGCACTATGCTTGGTACTTTTCTAAGCTATGCTGTTCATTAATAGCCCTCAAGATACCCTAGGAAACAATACTAAAATGCAGCAATAATCCAGGTGCAAGCCATCCCACTCCACAAGCCCTATGTCAGTCCAAGGGACTTCATCTATGTTTAAGATTAAAAGAAAGCTCAGGCAGCCTTCTAGATAAACTTTACATTAAACTTTACATTACAATGGCAGAAAATGTTCTTCATGATGACTAGAATCTCCCAAAATAAATATTAACCATGTACTGTCTCCCGTCATTAACACTAATTTATAATCTATCCCACCAGATACAAACCTAATACTCTGTTAATGAAGGTGCATTGTATTTATTAGGTTAGAAACAATTTTAACATTTCAAAATGTTGACAAACATACCTGAAGAATTCTGTTAACTTTTATAACAGGAGTTTCATCATTTACTGCAGTAACTGTTATAAACACAGTTTGGGGCAAGCTTTGTTTCCACAATTCCGTGTTATTTACTATCACAGTAAAATTGTCCATCAGTTCCTCACTGCCATCGTGAACATAGTAGATTAATTCTTGTTCCATCTGAAAAATATAACAACCAGAAAAATTAAAAAGGCTGAAAGATAATGAATGCCACATTAAAAAACAAAAATATGCAAGTCTAGTCATGCCCTTCTGTATTTATTGTCTCAACTTTTTATGACTTCTAAGACTTTATTTATGCTCGTATCTGATCCATACCTCTATCTTTGTTCTGTCCACAACAGCAAATTCTACACCTCATCTGATCATTCCTCCAGCCAGAATATCTTAATTTGCCAGTCTTGGCATTCCTCTTTCCCTCTGAAAGGGAAATGGAAAATCCAATCCCACTACATTTACCACGTTTTCTGGAAGCTATAACCTGAACATACTATTAGTAGATGGTGAGTTATGGTAGACTTTTGCTTCTTAAGAGCTAAAAGACTGAAAATTAGCCTATTATGCACCTACTGGCTTTCTGTGACTGTTGTGGTCACAGCCCACAAGGGTTTCAGCCCTTCAAACCAGGACAATGAGCAAAGACATGACTTAAAAAAATAGGTTTTTTCCACTTTCCTCCTTGTTCAAATTACACACTATTTCCTCTGGTCTTTTCAAAATAGACCCACAGGCTGTCGGCCTTGGGTTTCCAGAGTATCAGCAACTTTGCCTGAGCGTGAGTGGCCCATCAGTCTACTGTGATTATAGCACACTCATCTGTGTGACCAGTGGAACACAAGGAAGTGCTGTGGTTCACCACAACAAGGCATCCTCCCTCCCCACTCCAAATGACTACTAGCAACTGCAGAAATATCTTCAGTAGAAGGCCAGAATAAAGCTCAATCTCATGCACCTCACCACCTACCACCAAATCCTCTCACTGCAGGCAAAAATTAGCTTTTAGCAATGCAAAGAATTAATTGTGACTACAGCAAAGTAGATATAAACGCATTACCTGTTTTCTGGTAAATGTGGTTAACTTTATTCCAGGAACACGAGTGTTTGTAATATACCCATGTTTTGGCTGCTCAATTAAAATAAATTCACAGCTGAGTCCTGCGAAGTGTCTACTAGAAATTTTTAAATAGTCTTCCACCAGGGCTTTCGATCCCCCTTCCATTACTGTGAAGTTCTGCACTTCCAAGGGAATCATTCTGGGGATGATGTCTACAGCGATCTCTATTCCACTCACTGTTCGGACACCGTTGGTCACATCCAGAGAAAAACAGTCATCTAGTTGGTCAGGAACTGTCTGCACATACTGAACTTTGCCCTCGTCAACATCTTGCTGTGTGAAGCTCAAAACTGACCTTTGGTCAGCACTGAGATAACTTTCTTCGGAGGAAAACTTCCGAATGTATCCATGTACTGGAAGCTGTCTTAGGGTGAACACAATCTCAGATGGAGAACTGTTTTCATGAACAACCTTGAATTCAAAAACATACCCCAAAATTATTTAAACAGAAGTAAGAGAAATTCTTTAGTTCTCTTCTGAATTTCTCACTTTTAACCCTTAGATTGTCTGCCTAATTAATTGGCATTCCTTGTTTGGGTTATGTGGTATATCTGCAAATTCCTAATGCAATTCAGTAATACTTCAAGCAGACTTGCTAAATTAATGTGGCATGGTAGTGTTTTGTAGCCGCAAATTTGTGAATTTTGAACACACTGCAGAATTAACTTAATAGCCTAAGCACTGCAGAACCCTGCCTGAAACAAGGATTTTGGCAGCACAGCCACATGCCTCCAGAGCCCCTGTGCAGTGGTTACTGAAAGGCTGCACACAAACAATGGGGAGGAAAGCATTAACCAAAGAGAAACGACCTCAGGTTTCTGATGGTGTTTTTAAAATTTTGGATGTGATTCTCAGTGTTAGCTAGCCCCAAACTAAATGAAACAAAACCCTTTCTTCCTTGGCATTTCTCAACAGATCAACTAAGAATGATACATTAAGTACAAAAAACTGCCATAACTAAAACAAACACAAAAGCGCAGTATCTCCAAATCTTAACTTTCTCAAGCACCAACACGTAACTGAGGCAAAGACTACGGGCATAACACATTTCCTTTTTAGAAACAGAAGCTTGCTAGTGTTAGCCTCTCCAGAATTAAGCATCCAGAATGCAGTCATGTTAATGAAAACCAAAAGAAACTAAAGAACAGAAGACAGTGAGACTAAAGACATTACAATGGCTAAGAAAGCAGTGAAGAAAATTTGTTACAAGATTGGAGAAATGGAAAACATTTTTAACTTACTTGCAGTTTTCCTTTACTGATTTTAACTGGTTTTCCTTCTTCAACTAAGAGACTGTTTTTGTTCACAATCCTTGGTGGCCACTGATGACTTTCCAAATATATGCGAACGTGCACTCCAGCATCCAGATGGACATCTCTAGCATGGATGGTAAAGTTAAATGTGTCAATAAGGCTGTTGCTGTCATCATGCCTGTAGGTTACATACCCCTTTATCAGATCAAGTTGAGTAAACGAATCCATCAACAGATTATTTACATATATTCTTCCATACTTTGGGAAAGAGAATATCTCATATGTAATCTCATGATCATTTCTGACGTCTTGGTTTGTAATAGCACTTAGGTTAGCTGTTGTAACAGTTTCCTCTTTTCCTTTTTGAACCAACAAGCCTGTATTATTTGCCAACTGAACATAAGGGTCAGTGGCACTAACTTCTAGAAGCGAAGAGGTATAGTGCTTGCCATCTGTCACAAACAGCACAAAACGCCCAAAATCTGCACCACGGTGCATAAACAGGACTTGCTTCTGCTCCAGGTCCGCTTGTTTGAATTGGTAGAGTCTGTGCAAAGTATCATTTGTCAGCACCAAGTCCCCGTTGGAAATGCCACGTCTAGTATACAGCAACTGTCCATCATCAAAATCAGAATCAGGATCATGATAGCAAAGATCTGCCAAAGTTAATAATCGCTGCCCATTTCTCACTACGTTAAATATTTTATCAATTACACGTACTGGTTTCTCATCATTCTTCAGCTGGACAGAAATGTTGAATCTAATTTCTGCTGACACAGGTTCTACTTCTGGATCAAAGTTTGCCCACTTTCCTGACTCGCCATTGGAAGCTCTGACAAGAAACTCATCAAATGCTGTCTCAGAATCGTCATGCACATACATAAGGCGCTTATCAGTTATATCTTTGTTAGTGAAAGTTGTGAGATTGTCATTACTCTCGAATGCGCCAGAAAAATTAATGAGTTTTAATTTCCCATGCTTAGGAAACTGTATAATTTTATATTGGAAAGTTTTATTATCCGGTGTTTGCACAAACAATTTTGTGCTTGTTATTAACTCTCCTTCACCTTCAGTAACAGTTAGGCCATTGTTAGTCAAAATAAGGTTTCTGAAATCTGGTTTGATGTAGACTTCAAAGTCATACAAATTTGACTCCAGATACTTTGTAGAAATGAGGAATCTAAATGAATCACGGTTGTCTTCATGGTATCTGCTGATTAATTCATATGCCACTTTTTGATCAGTAATATCTTTCTGGCTAAAGATGGAATATTTTTTCAAAGGCTGGTCATTAAGCAGTATCTGTCCACTTCTTGGTAGGGACAGCAATTTAAAATGAAGCTCATCTTCAGGTATTTCTAGATCCACAATTACAGCAAAAAGATTATTTGAATTCAAGTACTTCTTTTTTGATTTTTCAATTTCTAGAGGAGCATGTTTCAATAAACTGTACCTTAACCATTTCACTTTGATTGGAAACACGTGCTCTTCACTGATTCTGGTTCCTATGCTAACTTTGAATTTAAATTCATCAGTAACATTCTCCTGCTGAATTTCTTTAAAAGTGCTACAGTATCTCACACGGCTGCGCTGAAGGGAGCGGTGAGAAAAAGAGCTGACTCGCTTCCATTCCCCCCTTGAATGCTGCCTTTGGACTTCCCCAAACTTGGGTGGCTCTGTGATCTCATATCGTATCTCCAGCTCCTGGAGATTGGCATTTGTTTCAACTGCCAGATGCCTTGGCATGATAAGAGCTGAAACACCTTGGAGTAGTTCTATTCCTGAGCAGTTGACAACTCTGTAATCCAAAGGAACTGCCATGACACGTAACACAACAGTGTTGCTCACCTTCTCACCATCACTCGCCCTCAGAACAATCCTTGAGTTCTTGACGCCTGTGTGGACAAAGAAAACAGTGCCTTCTCTTAAGTCCTCATTAGAAAAAGTAGTAATAGGTTTTCCAGGATGCTTTGAATTTTCTAAAAACCCTGCATCTGCATTCAGATTTCCAAGCACCGAAACACTGAGATCCACAGGATCTGTATCCTTATCTAGGACTTTTATCAGATCACTAGTCAAACGTTTCTTTGAGTTCTCTAGGAGAAGAAGCAAGTTTCCCTCGGGAAGTGTGATCTCAGGCGCATCATTTACTGGAGTGACAGTAATGCTAAACACATGCTGCTCATTTCCTTGCAAATATGGAGGCACAATCTTCTCATTGCTGGTAGAAATGGAGAAATTAAAATAATCGTAAGTCTCCTCGGAGCCATCATGGACATAAAGAATCTTCCCTTGCCACATATCCTGCATAGAAAATGTATTTACTTCCTGCACTGGTTCAACATCTAATTTCAACTCTCCATGAGAGGGTGGTTCCTTTATTTCAAAAAGAATTTGTGATTGATGAATCCCTAACTTCTGAAAGTCTAAGTTGACTTTAATATGTTTAGATTCAAGTGAAGCTTGTCCGCCCTCTAGCACAATCAAGTTACTTAGAACTAAGAGATGGCTTCTGTCTTCCTTGCCCAGAGAGACAGAGCTTTCAGGGGGAATGGCAAATGTTGGGGCTGCTTTCACAGTAGGGTTCTTTACAGCCATCTCTAAAGAAAGACTTGTATGAAGAGCACTCTCTGTTTCACATCCAGCTGAAACGTCCTTTGTTACCAGAACATTCTTCAGTGATTTCTTCTCCGAATTGGCTTTCAGATCTCTTAAGCAACCTTTGAAGGATCCTCCTCTGGCATACTTCCCAGACACTGAAGTTAGCTCCAACTTAATCACTTCTGATCGTGTGCTGTCATCTACACCACCTACAAAGAGAGACCCCTTCAAAAGGGGCAGCTTGCTGTGGGGAGGCAATGATGTTTTCACAGTTTCTTCATCCAATGTCAGCTGCAAATATTCTGCAGTAAACTTCAGTTCGACATAGTGCCAGTGACTATCATTGACATACCTCCTAGAGGAAAGCTGGGTTCTACGTTCATGTTTTCCAACGTAGGCTTTAATTAATCCATCTTCCATTTCCATTGCAACAAAATCTCCTGCTTGCCCAGGATGGTAAATCAGCAAGCCACGTGCAGCTGAGGTTTGCAATGTATACTCCAAGATTCCCTCATCATCAACATTCCATGATGGGAAAGAAACATAGGATCTGGAACTGAAGAAACTAATGGGTTCATCTTCACCTGCAAAGAATTCATCACTGCATCCCACTGAAACTTCATGGACACTTTTAAAGCCAGGAGAAGATCTCAGAGGCATCAGAATGTCTAGCTGATTGAACAACACATCATCAATACATCCTCGGAAATTGGGCAGTGCTCCAGCAAGGTAGGGAGCATCAAGTTTACTAGCACCACCTATGTAGAATCCATAATCAATATTTAATTCATAGAGAATTCCAGGCATTTTTGCACTAGTTCTATCATGTTTATCAATTACCAGTGTGACATTATCACGTTCATGATGTAGTTCAACCAGGTGCCAAGCTAAATCATTCAGCGGAGATCTTTGCTGAGAATGAAGTACTCGTTCCCCCAGGCCAAAGTTAATTCTCAACTGCAAGAGACAGAATTTTAACTATCAAAATCCAAAGTAGTATTTTTCACAATCATATATTAATATATCATTAATATATTAATTTTCATAAATTTTCATATTCAGTGCATAATTTACAAAATACAATTGAAAAAATAAAATCCCATGAAAATTTTGTGTAGGTTTACTTGCCATCACAAATATGACTTGAATAATTGCAGAAGAGGGAATGGACTCCTCTTCAGTTCTGCTAGGACCAACAACTAAGAACCCAAGTGACAGTGATCTTTCAAGAAATTACCTTGCAGAAAAACTGTTATTTGGATTCAAAACATTTTCTATGATGCTAACATGATCAAATCCAAAATTTTGCCTCTACTGAACCTCATGTTTTGAACACAATTATCTTGATTTTAAGATCTAGAGATCTCAAAGGCTTTTAGAGGCCAATAATTATCTTTGTAAGAAATAAATACTGTATTTTTAAATTATCAATTACATTATGTGACTTTTCCATTTTTTTTAAACATAAACTTTGAGAATTGTTATAGACAACTTGAAGAAA
The DNA here is from genome assembly GCA_002844005.1 of Limosa lapponica baueri. Lineage (NCBI taxonomy): Eukaryota > Metazoa > Chordata > Aves > Charadriiformes > Scolopacidae > Limosa > Limosa lapponica. Next base: position 284,368 of record KZ506089.1, on the reverse strand, counting down.
AATGCTAAACAATATAGACTACATGTATCTTTTTAGCTATAGTTATAAACCATACCTGTAAATTTCCTGAGCATAGCTCCATTAAACAATAATCCTTCTTCCCAGCTGCAAGAAAAAGCAGTCCATGTGGCCTGCTTGTTCGAAACCGCAACTGTAAGGATGTCTGAGAGGATGCTTCTCTAGTGTTCAACTCCACAAAGCTTTTACCATAAAATGATACTGAAAGAAAGAAAGGAAAAAGAACAGGAGATATAGCCAAAAAAAAAAAATCTCTTTTTCTTATCTCCAGCTACATTAAAAAAACTTTTATTAACTCTCTATATACTTATTTATCTATGAATGAAAATAGATCACAGATCTTAAATTCACCAGTGCACACAACTGGGTATCAGACCACTGGCCATACCACTAAGGACAAAGCATGAATATAGCCCAATATCCTACCTCCAACAGTGACAACAGGGAATCATAAGAACACTGCAATCGTATTTCATACTGTCCTTCAAATACTCTCCCAATTATTTTTTTTTGTTTCAGGTATTTTCCTGAGCTTGTCACAGTCAGTCTATTTAGTAACTGCCAAAGGATTTCTCTCTTAAGTACTCCTCTACTTTCTCTTTGGAAATATTTAATCTACAACATGCTCTTAACATCGCCGTCAGAGACATCCTCTGTCACCTCTGATGAGAAGACCCACAGGTCTCCTGCCATCTGCATGATTCTTTCATATGTTCTCATCCATCTTTTTTCCAGGCTGAAGCATCCTCATTTCATGCATGCAGCCTCCAACCACCCCTGCTGCCCTGTAGCCCAGTTACTCAGCTCTACACAGGCCTCTTCCTGCAATCCTTCACTCTTCTCCCCTCTTTACTGCCTAGAAAAACAGTAACACCAGCAAACTTCCTCATTTGACTACTCACTGTCTTTACCATCCCTGTTATTACTATACTGAACAGCACAGACCCCAAGACCAAATCCTCAAAAACTGCCGGTAACTTCCCTCCTATGCGAAAACAAAACAAAACAAAACCATCATTTACCCCTCCTCCTATCTTTTAAAAGCCTTTTGAGAATCTAAATCTTAGCCACCTTTCCTGCCCCAATCAAGAAAACTCCAAGATTTGTAAAGCAGAATTTATCTTTAAAGAAACCCTACTGACTCTTCCCAAGTTGATCCTACTTACTTCTGTGACTTTTATTCTTCAATGCAATACCTATAAATTTGAATGGTATGGATGTAAGGCTTACAGTCCTCTGACCATTCTTGTTTTAAACACTGGCATAAAATTTGCCACTCTCCAGGCTTCAGGTACCCAGGGAGTTTAAAGCACAGGATCGGATATTCCCTTAGCAAGTAAGCAATTTCATCCTTGAGGTTTTTTTAGGTCAAATCCTCTCGTTTCTCCCCCCCTCCCCCCCCCCCCCCCCCAACAAAGGAATTTCAGTTTGGGAATCTTCCCAATTAGCAGTAAACACCGTTTCGTTTAGCTTCTCTGCAGTAGCCATGCCCTTTCTGAGTGCTTCTTTTATACTGGTAACTTAATCAACTGGCTGCACAGACCCTCTGCAGGGTTTTTGTTCTTGATGTATTTAAGCAGGATTTAGTAAAAGCTTTGATTCCTTCAGCTAGCTGATCCTTGACCTTTGGTGGTGTTTTTTTTCAGGACTGTCTATTTTCACATTACCAAGGTAATCTGCCAAGGTTTATGATGCTTTCAGCACTGTTTGGACATAACTCTTCAAGGACGCCACCAGATAAATATTTACTTTGTAGCTTTTAGCTTAATTGTGAGACAACTTTCTCATTTTAACACAGTTGTTTTTAAAAGGACTTCTGAGGTTTAATTGTTCCTGTCTCTACATCAGCTGTCCCTCTGCTGAATCTAACACGCTCCGATGATTCTCACAAAATGTGACTTCAACTCAGACATTGAACTGGATTCTGCACATTACAGAATACCAAATCAAAGGTCTCGTTAACCAGTTGTTTCATGAAACAATCACTAATAGTATCTAAAAATTTCCTGTAATATACATGAATATTCTAGGTGGCTTTCCCAAGCCCCATAGCCAAAGCTATGTAATAGTGTATTATATTAAGCACCCAGAGAAACACAGGAAATATTTTTAGGATAACTGAATACACATATTTCTTGCAAAGGAAGAGTCACCACTGTGCATAGAAAAATTGGTTCCAAGTTGAACAGAAAGGAATTCTTCCCAGCAGTTTACTTCTAGCATAAAAGAAGCTTTCATCAAATAGCTCTAATATACCTCACAGGTCTTCCATAAACTCTATACAGTGAGAGAACCAATGCTTTTTGTTGTATATAGAAAAATTACTGCGGGGTTACTAAAGGTCGACCTCCCTTTCAAAGCAAGTATTGGAATAACAGAACTAGAGACAAACCCTCAATATAAGCGAGGACTAAATTTTACTAATAAGCCAGGAAACAGGCTAAATGTCTAAGATTTTTATATTATGGTAAATTCATATTGTAGCAGTGGCTAGGACTGTCACTATTCCACCTACCATACAGACGAACTATAGGAGATTGTCCCTATCCTACAGTGCTTTGGACCCAGTAACACAAGCAAGTGAGAGCAGTCCCCTGACCTCCCTCTCAGGGAACAAGCCACTGAGATACCATCTTCCTGAAGATGACAGGACGCATAACCTAGCTGTCTGAAATAACCTGTCTGAACCAAAAGATTACTCCATTTCCTTCAGCCATTGTAGAAACATCAGAATATAATATCAATATAATGTTATGAGCACAAGAAGGTTCCACCTCGAGAAGACAGACCCTTCTCTACATCCTGCCGAGACACCAAGAAGCCATTAAGTGTGTTTTGCTTCATTACATCCCAGCACTCTTATGGAACTGGCAAGTAAGAGACTGCATTATAATTTTATCAGTATAGTTCCTCAGAAATTAACAAATGAAATCCAAAGCTTTCACAGTTGTTAATGTCCTGAAAGTCTCATTATGATCTCTGCAACACAGCCTCCAAATTTCACTGGTGAATTTCTGAATCAAAACTAATGACTGCTGATGGAACTTGAAAATAACTTTTAAAGACATCAAATTCTATTAGACTCAGTTATCTGGGGAAAAAACGCTGGATTTTGGGGGAAGCAATTGAGCAGAAAGATAAACTTATCCATGGATTACTAAATGCAATTTAGAATAACTAAAAATGAAGTTGCAGAGTCAATATTTTGCAGTACACCACTGGGAACCAGTTTGGTGTTTATACTGCATATGAATTTCCTGGAAAAGAAAAAAGAAATGTAAGTTAAAGCTTTTGCCTTCCATAAAACACTTCAGAATCAGAATCTATCCCTGAAGGTGGGTCAGGAAACTCAACATCAGCCTAGGCACTGATCCAGCACTAAATGACATCTTGGGCCAAGACCACCTACAATACCTTGGCATGATTTCTGCTTCAGTACCCACCAAACTAAGCAGCATGTTATTATAGTATAGGAATCAAGTTCCACCAGAGCAGACACTTTTAGAATGATTTCTAGTTGAAATCGTGTTATGAGTAGCCTCAAAATGAATCTGGTGCCACAGCTTTTGAAAAGGAGACATTTTGTCCCAGACCATCTGATGTCAATCATACCATTATGGAAAGTAAGTGGAGTTCAACCAACAGTACCAGCTTTGAAGCTCCCTTGCTACTGGAACAGGTGAATTCAGTATATCATATAGGGAACAATTCCTTTGGATTGCCTTGGGCAGACAATCTATTCTGTAACAGCTATGCAGACTTTATGTCTGTGGAATTCCTTTTGGTCTCCACTATGGACAGGAAACAGCCAAAGCTCCACATATCTTGACCTTTTCCTTCTTTGGATCCCTTTTACACCTTCTAGCCACACAGAAAGGTTTTCCCCACTGTGCCTGAATCCGTAACCCAGAAAGACTTTCATACTCAAGTAATCCATAAAGGGTTTTACATTTATGCCAGATGAAACAGAGAAGAGGGGCATTTTACCAGATCCCTTCCCTGCCCCTAATATCCACCCTTCTATATAAAAAAATTGAAATACGTAATTTGATCTTCAAGCAGAAAAGAAAAATTACCTTGTTCCCATGTCAGAAAGTATTGGGACAATGTTTTTGTCTTCAAAATGTTCAGGACATATCCATGTCAAGGCCCTTTAAAGATAATGCTTTGGCCAGAAGCCTACAGTGTAAGGAAAAACATTGTAGGTAACAAAAGTAAAATCAGACATTCTGAGCCCTTCTGGCACAGACAAAA
>KZ506089.1:263067-273919 GCA_002844005.1 Limosa lapponica baueri | reverse complement strand
GTGCGGCCGGGCCGGGCTGCCGGGTGACTTTGTTTAAAAATGTGTTAAAAGAGCGCGCTTGAAGCAACTGGTGGCTGAGCCGCTCGGCGTCCTGCGTTCAGCTGTGCAGACATTGCCTGGGTGACACACCTCCCTGCCGCCCCAGGGCCTTCTCGGGTGTTACCGGCTGGAGACGTGCCCCCACAGGTCGCCTGGCTTTCTTATTTAGCTCGTTAACTACTGCCTTAACACGCAGGACTGGGATCTGCGGCCTGACGTCCCGCACTAAGCACGCAGAGCAGGTAACCGAGGCGGTATTCCAAAGCTGGGCGGAAAGAAGAATTATGGTGACGGCATAAATCTCTCTTCTGGGTCCGCCGTCTGCTTCCTCTCTTCCTTTGAGGTTTGCAGTCACCATTTAGTCTACATTTTCCTTAGCAAATTTTGGCAGGCTTTGCTGTCTCTACGGTTTTAGAATAATGCAGATGGCCAGAGGGGGGATCCCTGCCCAGAGGGAAATCACGGGGAGTGGTCTTCACCCAGGTACCGCTCAACAGCTCTGTTAAAGATCTCAAAGGCAGAGGCCTAATAAACTTGATTCTCTTCAGACCAGCACTTGAAGGAAGATTTGTGAAAACGTGGAGAAGGAGTTGTAAAAAGGCGCCAGTCAAAGATGTGAACAAGAAGGGCAAAAAAGGGATTTAACGTGGAATAACAATCAATAATATGACTGAGGCTGGAAAAGCAGACTTCCAGGCATACAGCAGTGAAATTCTGCTGTCGTGGGGAAGCCTGGGGAAAAATTTTGCCTTTGCACCATTCATGTGTTGCGCAGTTTAACATATCCCCACCTAGGAGTATTTGGCTTCCCGAACCCTGTGCAGAGAAGTTTGCCATGAGAGACCTTGGATACACCTCAAAACGGACAGCACCACTTGCACTGTAGGCCTTGGGAAGGAATATTGAAAACCACTTTAGGAAAAAAAATAGTGCAGCCAAATACTTGGATGAGAGGCAGGAGGTAGGTAAATGGGAGTATCCCATACATGTGAGGTGTTTTGGGGCTAAATGCAGAGGTAGCGGGACAGGTAGTGAGAGAGCCCCAATATCACATGCAGGGTTGGTGACACCAAATGCAGGACACTGTGCAAGCAGGGGCACTTCTGTGCTCGACCAGATTCCCAGCTGGAGGTCTGAGTTCAGAGGGGGAAAACAAATCAGTTGGAGGTATCACACTGTGATACAGTGCTACCAAACTTTTGTGGAAAAGAATGTCTTCCTTTTGAAATGCCTCGTGATTCATGGTATGGGATGAAATTTGGGAATATGATGCATTTATTTTAGGGTATATGAAAATTCTACATTGGAGTTACACAGAGTCACAAAAATGTAATCAGTCAATTAATATGTTATGTGTAACTCTAGGGAGTAACTCAGCAGTCACTGAAGTAGTATTTTCCTTAAACAAAGTAATCATTTTTTTAGCATCATTTCCAAATTACCTCTCATCCAAAGAAAGGCAATACACTCTGATACGGGAGAGTGGCCTGAGAGAGATGAGATTGTTCAGCCTGGAGAAGAGAAGGCTCAGGGAGATCTCATCAGTGTCTATGAACAGGTGATGAGACCATGTGAAGAAGAGGGAGCAGGACTTCTCAGAGATACCCAGGGAAAGGACAAGAACTACTGGGCACAAACTGAAATGGGGGAAATTTAATTTAAACACAAAAATCTTCTTCACACTGGGGGATGGTCAAGCACTGGAACAGGTTTCCCAGACAGGCTGTGGGATCTCTATCCTTGTTGGTATTCAGAACTTGACAGGACACAGCCCTGAGCAACCTTCTGTAGGTGACCCTGCTTGGAGCAGAGGGGTGGGACTGGACTGTCTTCAGAGGTGCCTTCTCACCTCAACCGTTGTGTGGTGCTGTGACTCTGAAATCTCTATGGGCATTTAAAACGAACATTAAGAGACTTCTGAGAAGAGAAAGGCCACATCTTGAGAAGGGCCTAAATGACCTATAGCTTTAAGCCACATTTACCTAAGTCTTTCAGGAGTTTCCAACCCGGAATCCTACTTGCTTTCGGCAGGACACAGGTTTCTTAAGAAATGTAAATCTGAATTTTTCTTTGTTTCTGCAGTTCCTAGGGGAAGGGGTTGTTGGTTTTTTTATCATCTTTGGCTTTTATTACTCAGGGATTTCTTAAGTCTTGAAAGCATGACAGGACTTGTTTCCTGAACAAAAAATCCTGGTCATGTGGTCAGACAGGCAGAAATCCAGTATGTAAAGTGTTCCGGTTTGTGTTCTTTCTTCCCCCCCTGTTCCTGTATGCCAGCTACATAGCCAGTAGTCGACCTCAGTGCTGAGTACTTCTCTGCAAATGTGGAAAAGTCATTCAGCTAGTTGGCAGGTTCTTTCCTGCTCATGATGGAGATAAGCTTGTTTGCATCTAAAAGCCTATCAGTCTATTAGTCAAAGTAGAATGCATGATGTTACTGACCACTATAATACATGGTACATCAGTTTCTTTTTGTTGGATTTGATTGGAGAAAGGTTCCACTGAGAAGAAAGGAGTTCCATGTGATACCAGAAACCACTTTAGAGATCAGTTTCTAGTCTACTTTCAACCAACAGTACTCTTTGCAAATTGCAGCTTCAGCCAAGACTTCCTTAAGGTTCCCATAGGCTTTCAACCAATTTAAAAAAAAACAGCTTGTATCAGATTTCTTTGGTTTTGGATAAATTATGCTGAAATTACTGCGGTGGATAAGTAACAAACACTCAGAAGATATGCCTTGATAATTCTGGTGGGAAAGATTGAATGCTGGCTGCAAGCAGTCAGGAGAGGTTCTGTGCTAATAATGTAAAGATCTCCAGCTAAATAGAAGGAATTAAGAATCTTTAGATAAAGCATTATTAACCCAACAGTTATTGCATTAAAATGGTATTTTAATTTGACATCTTAATTTTAATTTAACAGTGTATCAGATGGCAAATATTCAACTTGGATTTCCTGAGTGGAGGGGCAGCGTGTTGGACCAAAGCTTCCTAACATGGCAGAGACAAATACGAAGGTACAGATGTGTGCTCTGCAGTCTTCATCGAAAGCAAACACAAACCTGCAGTGGTCCATACAGATCCCCAAAGAGCCTGCCTGTAATGACACTAGAGGGAGTCCTGAGGCTGCAAGAGAATCTTTCGCCTGTAACAATTTCTTAAGCAAACAGTGCCTGATAAATGAAAATGTTGTTGAAATAGAGCTTCTGGGGAGAATGAAGGAGCCATTCAATTCAGATGGGATCAGACAGTATTCAAGTTCTGAATCCCAAGTTTCCCAATGATTCATTAAGCAAGCCAAGTGAATTTTAGAAAGGGGCATGATTTATAAGGACTTTATTTTTTCAGGAAAGAGGATATTTAAAGTCAGCATTCAAAATGGAGTAAAAGAATCACTTATGTTATTGTTCTAGTAATTTAAACTACAAGGGTCCCATTCTACAAAATCTATGCTCTTCTTGTGATTCCCTCATTGAAGACTTAAAAGGTAGACCATGTTGTCTGAGTTTTCAAGTCAGACAACTAAATTTTTACTGAAGGCAATGGCAGCTGTCAATGCTCAGCACCTTAAAGTTCAGGCTACACATTTGCAATAAAAATAGGCTTTCCAAAAGGGCACAGCTACATCCCACAAGTTACTGTGGGATGCTGGTCCATGAATGTTCCTAAACCACTTTAACAATTTTGAAAATTGTAGGTATGTGAAAGATAAATTGATGTACACCCAGGACTGGCAGTGCTCAGTAGATCAGAACGATAGTTTATCCTGTGCCAGTGGGACTGGGAATACACCTTGTGCTGTGGGAGATCATAAATCAAGGCAAGGCTCTCTGCTCTGAACGAGGGAGTATGGCATTGGCACTCACTGGGGATTCAAATGCTTCCTTTCTTCCCCTTGTGGCCCACGCCTCTAACCAAGACTTCTTAGCTTGCTTTGGGTATTCACCATACAAACCCTGTCCCTTCCAAGATACCACCAAGTGAGTGCTCAGCTCTTGCCCCTCCCCTGCTGTTGGGTGAGCTCTATCAGAGAGCCCTGAGATTGCATTCAGGAACAAGTCATCCAGGAGACTAAACATTCCTCTTTTTCAGCCAGAATGCCACAGCTTGAGGGACTCATCACAGGAGGCTGCAGCTGCTACTAGGAGGAAGACGTTTGACTGTTGGAGAATCCAGAGGAGAAATTGGTGCGATGACACTGGTAGGTAGTGGTGCTCTTTGTCTGCATGGCAATAGCATGCCTTTGAGAAGCTGCTCAGTGATAGTCCTTACTGGGCTGCTCATGTGGCCAGCCCAATGGAGATCCCCGGTGTAGTAATGTTGCTGGAGCAAGAGGAAAACCACAGCCATGTAGGCAGGCCAGATACCATATTTTCTCCCTGGAGCTATCCATGAAGCCAAGGCTTAGGCTCCTCCTCCTCTTTTTTTCCCTGTGGGTGGTAAGGCCCATTAAGTCAGTTGCAGTTGTGCACATATCTACAGGCTGTGAGGTGAAGGACCCGCTGTCCTCACCTGCTGTCCTCGTGTCCATACCCAAATTATCATGACTGATCAATTACACTAATAAAGGCTGCTCTTTCTGCTAAAGTTTTAGAAAAGACATACCATGAAGAAGCCTGAGTATGTTGTAAGATACTGCCATGGTGTAGAGTCTGCCTTATGCCCTATAGGATATGTGTTAGCAAACACAGGATGCTCTCCACGTGGCCTCTCCTAGTCACAGATCAATGTCTCATCATTTCTTAGCAACACAATTCCTTAATTTACAGAATATAATGAAGATTATATTAGTTTGAATAGTATGTGTTATTGAAATCAAACTATGATTATTAAAACAAATGTGGGAAGTGGACCGAACAATGCAGTAGCCTTAGCTTGTATTATTTTTGCTTGTTTGTTCGATTTTCATATGTAGAGATGTGTTTCTTTATCCCAGTTATTTACTGATATACGTATGTGCAAGAGTCTGAACTGTCACACTGGCCTTAGAAGAAATATTCATTTGCCCCAGGTTCAGTGTTAAGTGTTGCTCTTTAGTGTCCTTTCTTCTGCAAATCTGTGTGCAAGTCTCAGGTCATTTCTTTCAAGGGAATCTATTTAAAGCTTCCAACTCCAGAAGCTTCCTCAGAGATAATCTGTCAGAACGGGGAGTCTTGAATCACATCTTCGCCCCTAGCTGCCAAAGCAAAACAACTGTCAGTCAGCCAAAAGTCCAGCAAAAAAAAAAAAAAACAACCAAACACAACTACAGCAAAACTATGCAAGTTATCTTAGCACAGGGAGGAGACTAGAATTCAGCCTTTGTACAGGTCAAAGGAGACAGAGGAACTCAAAGGGATGGTGCTAAAGAAAATTCTTTCATGCCCCTGGCTTCAGCGCATTGGCAGAGAAAAGCAACTCCCTGGAGAGGGCTTCACTTCCAGGGCAGTGGCACATGGTGTCCCTCAAGACATTCGCAGAATTTAAGTTCTTAGGTTTTAGAGAAAAACACCATCTCGTTTCGTGACATAACTGATTTAGAGATGGTCTGGGGATCAGACACTGCAGAAGCACATTTACAAGCACTGTATATCAGAACGCTGAATAGAAGTCCTGAATAAGGAAAAAAAACCATACAGTTTTGAGTTTTGTTTCTCTGATGCACTTTGATTCACTGATTGTGCAGCTTTACTAATCCTTTTTGGCTTCAGCAGGCATTTTATGCCACTTCTGCTGATCAGTAACTTCATGATTGTTGTTTGTAACTCAGTCCCCTTTGGTTAGACCCTTACTCTCTAGGAAAAGAATTTATATTCATCCACACTGATTTGTTTTTCTCATTTGACTGTGCAAACAGTTCAGATACTTCCAATAATGGTAATACATCTTTCTTTCACCAAGTGAATCATGGATTGGTGAGAACTGTCCTTAGCATTATTGTTACTGTTCTGGTAGAGCATCTGGCTTTTTCCTGTGCTGCCTTTAACATCGCTAGAAGTGAGTGATGTGTTTACAGCCCTCCTGCTCTCATACTCACATGGCTCTCATTCCTACTGCCTATATCAAAAGATGCATTTGCAAATGTGTTTTGTACAGCTTATCTTTTGAGATTACTTATCGAACTGCAGCTGTAGTAAGTTCACACCATTGCTATGCAGAAAGCTGCCTCTTCTTGGAAGTCAGTACCCTCTGTTGATAGTTGCTCTTACATCTGGATTGGATTCCTGTCTTGCATCGATCTTACACAGGTGCTGCTGTGCTTGCTAAATTACCTCTGGCTCATCCTAGCTATTTCCATAGCCTTCACAATTTTGACTGTTTTGCTCTTATTAAAGCACTTGTATTAGCAGTAACAGCAGCCTCTCTTTGTTCTGTTGGCTGTGGGTAAAAAATTCTGTTGGCTGTGGGTGCACAATTACATAGGATGGAAGGGACCATCTGAATCATTACGTTCCCCCTCCCAGCTACTGCAGACATTACCTCATATAATAATTACTGTTATTCATTTAATGAACTCTATCTTAAAAATGTTCAGATGTCTTGGACTCATCCCTGTCCTGTACCTGATTCCGCCTTTGCAAAAGTGCCCCTGAATGTGATTATTCTAATGGTTTGGAAGCTGTGTTGTTTTGTTTTTCTTATATCTAAACAAGTTGCCTCGTTGCAACTTTTTGTCGAGGACTCCCTGCCAGTTCTCTGTTCCTTCATCATTATCATTTATTTGCCCATCATTATCATTTATTACCCTGTGCAGGTGACAGAGGTGCCGCGCTTCTCGCTGCACGAGCAGTTTAGAAACAAGCACAGCCCAACGGGATAGGAAATAGATCTGATGAATATTGAGGAAAGCGTGAAGTGGTAGACTGAGATGAGGCGTGGCGAGCTGCAAAAGGGACATTATGTAGAAATGCTCTAGGTTTTGAATACTTTGGTTAATAGGGTTAATATTTTATATATCACGTAGGTTTTGCCAGAGAGTTTGGAAGAATGGGATTTGAAGGCTGGGCTGTTGGCTTGGTGCTCAGGTGCTTGGGAGCATTGCATCGGGTGAGAGGGCCTGGGAAAGTACTGGAGGGATTTTGAGTGAAGAGAACATCAAAAAGACCATCAAAGCTACTGTCCTTGATGAAGCAGATGCCACAAAGTCAGTTATGTATGGCCTTGAATGGAAAGGCAAATACAAGTACTAACCTAAAGGCCTACTAACACCAGCAAAACCATTAGCATTGAGCTTGACAGGGGTGGGATTAAATGAAAAGAGTTTTAATCTAGTACAAGTAGAAACATGGAGACATGGCAGGTCTTGAGGAGACTTGGTCACTGGTAAAAGCTGATTCCTAATGGCTACAGTTTTTGCAGGCTGGGGGGACAAGTCATTACATAGCTTCAGTTTTTGTCCCTCTGTGGCTAACTTGTCATCCAGCCATGTTTCCCAAAGTCTCCCAGCCAGGACAGTTCTTTATACAAAGAAGAGCAAGATTGTTTTAATTTTTAATCCATCAATTTCCTTAAGGAGGAGGGTGTCGATTTGAAAAGCTACCTCTTAACACTTCAGGCATGTTTGACTCATCTTGTCTGGCGGATCCCTCAGTGCCCTGATAAACCCGGTGTGAACACTTTGTTCTGGTGTGTGGTATTTCAACCCTGAGATTACATTTTGGAAGCAGCCCGGTTATTGTATCCCACTCCAGACCAGCTGAACTGGAGCCAGTTCACTCTGCGCTGTTACTACCAAGGAATGTTTTAGTGGTTTGGGTGGCCCCGTGGGGGCTGGGAGAGAGAAGGATGTTACTCTGAAGCCAACATGAGCTACAGACTTCCCCATCTGTAAATGGTGTCAGTGGACACCATTTTCACTCCCATTTTATAGAGTGTCTACTGCTCCAGGTAGTACGCCTGTAGACTACTACATGGGAGGTACTTCCCTGCCCTGTCCGTAAGCAGTCCATAAACCCAACCGTTGCCCACCCACTGGCAGTGCTCATAGTCTCTCCCACATCTCACTGCACATCTGCCCAGCCACCCGTTCAGACAGGGACTCCGGCATCAGTAACCATGTTGCTCTGTGGTTTCTTTTCCAACTGTCTGATCATGTGCTATTCCTGTGTATCCTTTTTAGACTGGTCACTGACGAAAGCTTGTTTTCTTGCTGTTATTTAACTAGGACAACTCGGTGCAAAAGCCACGTATGTCAACAGGGTAGTCTGAGGCATCACGCTTCTCCCTTGAAAGCTCGTGTTCATGAAGGACTGCTTGTAAAACAAGAAATACAAGTTCAGGCCCTGACCAATCACAGGTGATAGTAGGGCTCATCTGCAATGTCTTTCAGTGCAAAAGCTCTATCAAATATTGTGAGTGCTAGTTTCTCCTTCCATCTTTAACCAGTTATCTCAGATCTACATAGTGCTGTTGTTCTTCAGCTGGCACTTTGGCATTCTGCTGGGATGGGACTTGCTTTTCTCTTCAGCAGTTTAAGCGTGGCAGCTCTCATCTGAGAGAGGCTTTCCCCATGCTTTCCTACTGTCCCAAACCTGGCAGTAGCACTATCAGCGCTAGTAAAACTTGTGCCTTTGTTTGGATCTCTAAACTTTCAGTGGCACTCTAAGCACTAAGTGTGGTCCTCCCAGCCAGGGCAGTCTAGTGATACGGTGGTTGAAAACAGCAGCTGGGCCTGGAGACCCACCTTCACTCAACTGTTGAATCAGACAAGTGGACCTGAGTTAGTACTGAGAGCAGAAACAGGGACAGGTATGTGGAGTGCCAGGATTACTTCCCAAACTATCCAGGCTGCCCCAGCCGGCTCTAAAGATATGTCCACTCTCCAGAGCAGTTTCAAAGTAGAAATTCTTCACAGCAGCATCACTGGAGTCAGAAGCAAGCAGAGATGAGTTGCTTCAAAACAGATGGAGCCTGGATGCCTGTGGTTGGTCCAACTTCTATCAGGAATCAGGAAGACCTAGAAAGGATTGTGGGGGATGGATAAAGAAGAGAGAGGGAAAAAATTTAAAAGGGAGAAAAAAGCAGAAGGTAAAGAGTTTCTTCCTTGCTTGTACCTGCCTTGCTGTCTGCCCCACAGGCAGTAGGTAGCTATCTGTATTTGTGTGGCCAGGATACCAGAAAGATACCAGAAAGAAGAGTAAGTATTCTAATGAATTAGGGAAGAAGTTTCATGGATCATTTATTTTTACAGTCTGTCAGCATTTTCCCTAAAGCCGGGGTAATCCAGAGAGTTTACAATTATTTCATAGGCAGACCCCTGAGCTTCCAGTCGCAGTCTTCGTCCCCTTTAAAAGAAGGCAGATTCTCTCCCCGTTTTTTTATGCTTACAATGAATTGTGATTTTCCAAGGCTCTAGATTTGTATTCTTTGCACAGAAGAACAATACTTTTTATTGTTACATACTCCAGCCATGCTGCTTCTGCAAACAATTTTAGCTTTTAAGCACAGCATGTCTGGCTTATTTTGGCTTCCTTACTCTTTTTACCCAGCATATGAGGAAAGCAGACATGCATCTCCATTGCACTCCACTCAGCTCTATTCACAGCATACCGATCTGTGCAATTTTCTGGAGACATTCTTGCTTCTCCTGGCAGGGTTGATCTTGCACTGCCAGTGAGAACCCTTTAATGTAGACATTGACCAACCCACTCCTGACTTCACTTCAGGGCTATAAAACTGATGCCCATAAACTATAATGCTTCATAGATCAAACGATATATTTTTGTAACTCTTAAAGAGTTTAGAGTTTTGAAAGAAAGCAATTGGTTACCTTCCTTTGTATGCATGTAGTTTTTCCTATAAAAAAAAATAACCCTCCAGAATTAGTCATTTGATAGCTGATATTTGAATAGTGTTATGTTGCAGAAAGTAATTTTTCCCTTAAATATGGTGTGGAGGCTTTTTTTTTAAGTAAGTCGCAGCTTTCAGCCATGTGATCCAATGAAAATAATTAAAGTAGGAAAGGGACTCCCTATGGATCTTAGCGATCCAAGTCTCTTTGACTTCACGAGTACCTGCTGCTTTGACCATAAGAATCCATCTATTGTAAAAATGTTCTTAACATTTGGTTTTGCTTACAGAGGTAGTTTTAATCCTCCACCTGACAGTCAACAATGATTTTGCCGGTATGGACAGCCTCAGAGCTGTATTTTGCAATGCTCAGAATTCTCTGAATGCAGCATGACTTCAGAAATAGACCCATTGAGAGCATTACTTTCCCTGATATATAATCTTCTTTATAGGATATTCCCACATCTGTGTAGTAGTCCTCAAGAGGAAAGTAAAAACAAAGGGGGAAATGTACTTGTTCTCTTATTCTCCTCCTTTGACACTAACACGAGGCAGGGCGTGCACGGCTGAGCTCTCCATTCTCCAGCAGAAAGAAGAATGTCCTTTGTACTTCCAGTCCTTTTCCCCAAAAGCATTGAGCACACAGCATCTTCTTCCAGTTCCAAGACAAACTGCTGCATGGTCAGTTGTTTTCAAAACCCAGGCAACCTGTTCACCTTCTTAGAAAGTGGAGTGTTAGGAGTTGTATACATCTTAATGAATGGGTTTAACATCTTGTCTTTGTCTTGAAACTTAATACTCTCCAATTGCTGCTGGTTTGGATGATCAGACTAAGCAATTGTTTTATTTTGACTGTCCCTCATTATAATTTTCAGTGGAAAGACTTGCATTAAAAGGTCAGCATTTGCCAAAGAAACCACAAAGTCACCAGTTGTTTCTGTTTGCGAAATCAGAGAGTAACTGTGGAATCTTGCTTACACTGGCTAGTGAGGGTACGCAAATGCCAGCAACAATGTGACAGACACCACAGCAATATCAGGGAAAGA
>KZ506089.1:245443-258461 GCA_002844005.1 Limosa lapponica baueri | reverse complement strand
TTTTTTATCATTATTCCTGATTTGCTGACTAGATTCAGCAACATAGTCTTTCTGAAAGAGACTAACTGTTATGATTCCTTCCATTCCCTCCTCCCCCAGTGTTTTATTTTCAGTTTTGTAATACAAAATGCAAGAAATCCTTTTAGATGCTTTCAATGAACACAACTGTCAAATTCCTTAAACATCAGCAAGCGAAAAGAGCTGTGGAGAGTCTTCTGCAAGACCCCAGTCCCCAGCACTTTCATAACATGATCAAAGTGAGATGACTGGCATGCAAACCAGGGAAAGACTCTCTCCCATCACTGACGTTTCTCTGTGGGCTGCACAGAGATATCGGGTTGATACTTTGATAGATTGCAATCTGTTTTCAGCAGCTGACCCAGACATAACATCATCATTTCCTGATTATATTGATATGTGTTTCTATTATTTGCTTATTTTGCGCCTTGAGAAACAATTCCTTTTTGTTGTTAAACTGTAAACAGCATTGCAAGGCCTCATATTAAATCATAATTATTTACCATGCTGTTCACGCACCTTTGTCCCTGGGGAATGTGGTGACGTGAATTTACAGGAAGATCGGGGTATTTCTCACCAACAGTTTCCTGTTATTGATATGCTTTTGTTTAGTTGTGATCTTTTTTTTACCCTTTCGGGTTCTCAGGGGAAAAATAAACAGGCACATGACATTAATCACAGTCCTCGGGTATCGTATTAGAGGCCTCACAAATATTTTCAATGTGGAATTGTGAACTAGGTTTGGATCTTTCAAAAACACCAATGACAGTTTATTGTTTATTAGTACTTAATCTCCTATTCTGTTAAATGATTCCAATAATTCTTAAAAATTCTCCTGTGATCATGTTCCATTTTAAAAGCCAGAAGAGTTCAAAAGTTTATGAAGACAACCTTGAACAGTTTGCATCTGTGTGTGTAGACTTGCATATTTGGGCTAAGTTTCCATTTGAGACAAAACATGGATCACATGGAGATACAGAGGTAATTCAAAAACTCAGAGTCCTTACAACAAATAGTAGCAAACATAACCAAAAATGTTTTCTTTGATATGGTTTGGCAACTTCTTTATAAACAAATGAAGCCCATATTCTTTCTGCAAAAAGATATATATGAATTATATAATTGTATAAATTATATCCACTAGTGTGTCAGCAGGCACCAGCATAACTACCAAGGTAGCTATCTAACACCTCTAACACCTAGATCTTATCTCTTTTTCACAGACTTTGGCTATCGTATTTTTACTTCTGTCTCTCTGGCTGTGTGGTACACTCCTAGCCAGTGACCTTTGCATAATATCTTGATTTTGCAAAAAGGAGCTACAGCAGAGCAACCAATAAATTTAACGTCAAATCAGATTTTGGGAGGTTTAGATTTTTTTCTTCCAAGTCGTCATAGAAATATTGCGGTAAAAAGCAACATGGCAGCATGTCCCAGAGAACCCACGCCAGGAAGACCACTGCGAGATAGACCTGTTGGCTTAAGGTAAACCAACAAAGTAAACTCACAAGTAATGTAGTAGCTATTCAAGTTCACTACCAGATTTTCAGGGTTTAACATTTTTGTTTCATAAATTGTTAAGTAGCATCTTTCTAAGAAACTGTCTTGTAAGACTTAGAGCAAAATCTCAGAGTCAAAACTAGGTGTCCACATCCTATTAGTGGCTGCAGGTTTATTGTATTTGCTATGTAGTGTTCTGCTTTGAGTGTGAGACACAATTGTGTTCCTTCATTACTGCTGCTAGCATTAAGAACTACTAAGAACAAGCCAACGAAAGTTGTTACTGATGTAATATGAAGAAAAATCCATGTTATATGACATCATACAGAGGTTTTTTAATTACCTTCTTTTCTCCTTTTGGAGTATTTAACTTCTGAATAACCTGTAGGTTTTATCTGAATTCTTAAAATACCCAGTTGTTCTCCTTCTAGCAGGCTATGTAATCCAGATGACTCTAAAAGTTTCTCTATGGCCATGCACAGTCCTGCTCAGACTGGATTCCTGTGAATTTATCCTCAAATGTAAGCTCAGTCAAGTGAGATCTGGCCACTTTTCAGATGAGGAAATTCTAAGAAATCTCAGGTCATTAGGTTGTTCTAGATGAGACATTTCATCCTCTGGACTTCCAGGCCTTGAAAGCAATTTGTTGGTTCCATTTCTGAATCAGATATATTCCTTCCCAGCAGCATCAGTTTACGATTTCACAACTTGAGCAAAATAGTTTTTTTCTTTCTGGAAATCCCACTGGAAAAAAAAATGAAAAAACCACAGATGTTTTTTTAAGCAGACCATAACAAAGCTTCGTATTTGATTTTGTTCTCTAGGCACATTCATCCCTCAAACCATAAAAGTGTGCATTCCCCCAAATCAAGTTCTTTCCATTCCAAGTGAAGTCCAAGACTAACAGATGAAGTCCCCAGCACACCAACAAGTTCATCTCCCACTCTCTGATGTCACTCTTGAAGACCTTGGGTGCTGGGTTCTCTCCCAGCACATAGATCTCTAGATTAAGGTCTCCTATTGCTTTTTTTCCAGCACACTGACTTTTTATCAGCACCTGTTGGGATATCAGCTGCGGGTTGTGTTCCCGTGCACTGTGCCTGGCTCCGCTTGAGCAGTTGTGGGATCTGAACAAGACTGTGACTTGATATGTCATTCATACAAGTGATGTATCCTCTCACCTGTTGCCGGAGCTGGTTGACCTGGTGAAGATGGACTCGGTTAAAATGTTTTAGAAATGAATGAAATGCCTAATTCCCTTGTCATATCCGCAGTTACTCACCCTCTGAACACGCAGAATTTTAACACGGTTCTTCCTTCCTCGGCAAAGGTTTAAGATAGGGATCTGCATCTTCTATTTAAGTACCGGACAGGATGGAAGGAAGTCAGAATTACATTTCATCCAAGATGTTTCAGGCTCTTCATTCCTCCTCATTTGGTGTTTGGGATCAGTCCTCAACACAGAGGAAGAGAAGGGGGTCTGTTGTTTCTCTGAGCCCTTAAGCATTTTACAGAATCACAGAATGATATGGGGTTGGAAGGGACCTCTCCAGATCATCTAGTCCAACCCCCCTGCCAAAGCAGGTCCACCTAGAGCAGGTTGCACAGGAACTTGTTCAGGCAGGTTTTGAATGTCTCCAGAGAAGGAGACTCCACCACTCCCCTGGGCAGCCTGTTCCAGTGCTCTGCCACCCTCAAAGTAAAGAAGTTCCTCCTCATGTTTAGGTGGAACATGGTGGAATATTCAAGTTTGTGCCCTTTTCCTCTTGTCCTATCCCTGGGCACCACTGAAAAAAGACCGGCCCCATCCTCTTGACACCCACCCTTTAAGTATTTATAAACATTGATCAGATCCTCCCTCAGTCTTCTCTTCTCTAGACTAAAAAGACCCACGTCCTTCAGCCTCTCCTCATAAAGGAGATGCTCCAGGCCCCTTTTGTTGCTGTTGTTCCTCTGCAATTCTTGCTCTCTGCTAACCACCTCAGGAGCCATTTCCGCCAAGCTGATGACACCAGCTTGTTCTTTGTATCCATCCCTCTGAAACCTTGGTTAGTGATTTTGATACCTTTAGTATCTCTCTGGATAGTTTTTATTATTATTCTTTCCTGACACAATAAAAAGTTGTTTCTATTGTTGTTAAGTGCCTTTGGGAAGCAGAGATATCAACCATGATCATTACAGAATCATGGCATCAAATCGTGATGCCTTTCCCTCTGCGTGGGGGCTCATGGCCACTTCGGTTGGTTTTATGTTTGACTAATTGGTTGCTTTCATATTCATCACACTCAGGAGGACAAATGTTCAAGGTAACAGACAAAGAATAGGTGTTCAGGGGTCAATGTTAGATAAAAACTCTTATTCCCCTGTCCCGTTTTGAGAAATACCCAGGTTCTGGAAAACTAAACTTTCTTAAAAACTCACAAGTGTCTCCTGTTTCCACAGTTCAATGTCTTGTTGAAAAAGATTAATTTCACCCATGATGTGCACTTATCTGTTAAGTCAGCTGATATTTTATATATTCTTCTTCTTCCCTAGTGACAGCTCTGTAATGTTCTTATTACTTCCTACTGGTCAAATAACACTAAAAAGGCCTGGATTTTCTTGCCACTGCATTTTAGCTTTGCGTGATATTCAACTGGTCGGGCAGTTGTACTAGATGATCATTGTAGGTCCCTTCCAGCTGAAATGATCTATTCTGCTCCTATTCTATTCTATTCTAACTTCCATTCACCAGCTGCAGGGTAATGTACTCCCTTGAGGAGTTTGGGCACAGTGTTATCCTCATGAGATTGGTTCACTATTCCCAATCTCTATACAGCTGTAAATGCTGTTTTAACACAGGGACCAGAAGAATACTGCAGTATTTATCTCAGTTGAAGGAGTGGGGTGGTATTCACCTGACCTAACTCAGACAACTGCAGCGCAGACACCTACCACTGATACATTCCTCCTACTTCCCCTATATAATCTATAGAGAAAAATAAGTTGTTCGAGTGAATTCCTCTCACCCTTTAGGGGACACGAAGAGTTGGTCAGATGCGTGTGTAAACTGACCTGGGTTTAGGAGCAGAGAGGTTTAGCAAGAAAGCAAATGACTCCGCAGCACTCCAGACGCAGAATTGTGGAAGTGGTGGTCGGAGGGGACACCTGCAGGGCTTGAGTCCAACCCGCCCCTCCAAGCAGGACTCACCTGATCACTGCCTTGGGTCAGCCATAGCTTTGTGTAGCCCCACGTAGCCCTGGGACTAACTGGCCACGCTATTAAGCTCTCTTAGTCTTGTCTCTTGGTCTCTGTTGAGTGTGGTACGTCCCACACAAAAGCCTAGCACTGCGTGTGCATTCCCTTCCCGCCTTGGCAGTTTTTCATCGTTGGGGTTTTTGGCGTTGCTCACCGGGTGAGGCTGATTTAGCCGTAAACCCGAGCACGCAGAGGCACCCGGCACGCAATAGGCAGCGCGAACAGGGCTGTCTCCCTGCAAATCCTCACCGGGTTGTGAAGTGAATGCTTGGTGGCCCACTGTGCACTCTGTGGCTCAGCCACAGCTACAAGGGACTGGGGATATATTCTGCCTCTGAGATGCAGGGTGCAAACAGCAGGTCAGCCTGAGGGGGACCTGTGCACTGTCTTAGGTACCTAAAGAGGTTCTCAGTTTTGCATTTAAAAAGTGTATTGTCTGCCTGAGAGGGCAGTTACACAGGTGGGATTTTAGATTTGCTGATGCCCTTGGGTAGAATGTGCAGCCATCTTACCTGCTGTTTTGTTTGCAAAAGGAGAGCAGTGTCCCTTAGTATGTAAATCTCACTGTTTTGAAGTTAGACCTGGAAGCCAAGGAAAAATTCCAGAGTTACCTTCTTGCTAGGCAAGGCTGTCAAAGCTATTGGCAAATGTTTCCCTGCAGACTGCCTGGTCTCAGTGACACACTGCTCAAACACAACGCGGAAAGAGGGAAAGTGAATGTAAAATCACTGTGCTCTCTGTAAGAATTCCAGTGGCAGGATCACAGCTCCCCAAAACAGTCTCCAGGGAACCCAGCCAGTTTGAGTGTTCAAATCCAGCAGTTCCAAACAGCTTTCATTTTAGCTGAGAAAGGGTAACACAGGTCTAGTCCATTCCAGGTCCTGAAGACATTTCAGCTGTGGTGATGTCCTCTGGTGACTTATTTAGCTAATGAGAGCTGAGTCACAGCTATCAGGAGACTGATGGGGAGTGTGTGAGTGCATACACCCTCTCCACTTATCCCACAGGTGTTGACAGTGTCCCACGCCTGTGAGGTGCAGAGCACAGTCATCTCACGCAGGGAAATTTCCACATACTTTTGAAGTTGCACAGTTGAGTAGAGCTTACAATATTACTTACGTGCTTAAATTTAAACACAATAGTCAGAAAGCTGATACCACTGGAGAACTGAGCTCCCAACCATTGAGGTCTACCACAAAGAGTACATTTTTAAAACATAAAAACCCGCTATCTTTTCTCTTGCAAAATATTTATTCTTGCTTTTCCTAAGCTTTGTTTTTCTCCGACATTTTTCAGATATTGGTGCCAATGTCATTTTACAATGATTTTGGCTCAGAGTACAATATATTAAACTCTTCCTCTCCACAGAAAACAAACAAATGAAAAGAGAAACAGAAAATCCTTTATCTGTTGTCCTTTTTTTTTCTTTCCCTCAGAAGTAAATAGTTACCCATTGTTTTGATAACCACAAATCACTCATTAATGCTATCAACAACATTCTGGGGAAAATGAAGAACAGCATAGATGCCACTAAATATTTCATAGTTTAAAAAAACTTCATATGTTATCATAGCAATAGGCAGTGATTTTATTTATAAAACTTCATTTTAAAGATCAAAATGCCTACTTGCACTTAGAGTGAATTATGGCATGATCCAAAGATGTATGTTTTTCATTATTTTTTCTCTGGATTTCACATAAAATTCAGCAAACCTCAATTGAAAAAAATGTTCAGCAGAATCCAAACCTGCAATGTTCCCAGAGCACTTTGCTATTGCTTTTAAGAAAAAATAACACAATAATTCTTAAAAATCCAGGTTGCATTGCTTGTCAATTCTTTATTTGATCCCACCTGCTTTCTTCCGTTGCACTTTCAACTCCCCAGATTCCATCCAGTAAAAATCCTATTTAAATAAGAGATTTAAATCAGCATGGGCTAGGCAACGCATTTTCAGTAAAGGCGCTGGGATACAAGTACAATCCCAGGAAAGTTTACACAGGTAGAGAAATGATTTCATTCTTAATGACAAGAAGGGAGCAGCGCACTTGGCTCTTTCCCTTGGAAGCGGGGTTCTTTGGCGTTATGATTTGAACGAATTGCCACCCCACAGCGGGCTAGTGCATCATGCTAACGTTGGCTGTGAGCCTGAAGAAAATTGCCAACAAAAGCCTTAGGGGGTATGCAGTTATTCCGGAAAAAGAGTCTCCTGTCAGCCGAGCTTATTCCACTCTGAGGTGGTTTGAGCAATGCCAACAAAAGTACTCTCTTGGTCAGGTGAAGAGAAGTTGCCAGTGTTGCTAAAACAGAAAGCCTTGTACGTGCAGACAGCCCAACAGTGTTGGTGCTGCATGGCTGCAGAGGTGGAACAGGTTGCCCGGGGAGGTTGTGGATGCCCCATCCCTGGAAGTGTTCAAGGCCAGGCTGGATGAGGCTTTGAACAACCTGGTCTAGTGGGAGGTATCCCTGCCCATGGCAGGGGGGGTGGAACTAGATGGTCTTTAAGGTCCCTTCCAACCTGAACCATTCTGTGATTCTATGATGGGTGAGCCCTGGAGGATGCACATGACCCGGTGGGCCGCCCCAGTGCCAGGTTTGTCTGAAGAGATGGTTTCAGACTGGCAGTGAGAGGAACAGACTTCAGAAGGACCCACTTGTCAGCTCCCTGCCAGGCTGCTTCCATGGATCCTCAATCCCTTAAACCACACATGCAAGAGTATTACTAGTTGTGTCCATGTCACCTCACAGAGGAGACATCTCTGCTCCAGGAAGGGACTCATTTGCAGGTTCACATTACTGGGTCTGGAGTGTAACATCCACACAGCCCATGCAGCTCTACCCGAAGCATTTTAGGGAGGACTGCAAATGAGATGCAAGTGGCGGCCTGGACAGGGTTTGGGGAGTGAAAGGAAAAATGGAAATCAAGGTGGAGGGCGGTAACCTGTCAGACAGGACCTGGCCAGGGCACAGCCTTGTAGGCAAAGACGAGCCACTCCTCCCCAGTAAGCATTGCTGAGTGTAACTTTTTAGTTTTCTCTTTCCTTCTATGTTTGCTTGCTTTTATTTCTCCCCCAGAACTTCAAGTGTGGGTGTGAATTCAGTGGCAATGCCTCTTCTCCCAAACTCAGAAATACTGTACAGGATTTGGGATTTATACCTCCAACTTGCAAGATGAAAAAAAGTTCTTTTCCCAAAATGATGCTTCGTTTTAACAAACCAAGTAGTAAATAAAAATCTCAAGCATAAGGAGATTTGCTGTTCAGCTGGTAATGAGTGTCTGAGTTTAAACAAGGTTTCTGGCTTTTTTTTTTCAAGTGTACTTTATTAGTAATAGACTTTCTCAAATATAGCTTTTCACTGAATCATTTATTTCAAACTAGAGGACAGCATCCTGTGGCTGGTGAAAACATTTCAGAGTGCTAAGTGTACAGATCAGAAAGAAAAATATTTACCTTTCATGAAGGCATGATGGCAAGGAAAAGATTCTGGAAGCATTTTCAGCTGCTGCTTGGAAACTTGGCACCATGGCCAAGAGACTCATTCTTGCTGTCTTTACTCCCCTCATACAAAGCCCCACTTGCCCTCCTGAAAGCACTTACTAGGGAAGCACAGCAGAAACAGACCCATTCGTCCTCAAGGAGAAAAATCCTAAGGCATAGGCTTAGGTTTTAAAAAGCGACAAATGATTTTTAACATCTCAAGGATTAGCAGGAGACCCAAGTCCATTTCCAGCTTTTCCCCATCTGGTGGGTAAACCCGGCTACGTTACATCAGTACTCCAGGTCTCACTTTCTTCCTCTTTAAACAGGAAAGGGAAATGTGCTTTAGAGATAAAGATGCAATCATTATACAGGAGGTAAATATGGCTATTATTTTTTATTACAAGTGTAGGACATAGCCATTGCACTGTAGTGTTAAAAGCATCACAGCTTC
Organism: Limosa lapponica baueri; assembly: GCA_002844005.1. Lineage (NCBI taxonomy): Eukaryota > Metazoa > Chordata > Aves > Charadriiformes > Scolopacidae > Limosa > Limosa lapponica. The sequence goes on along the minus strand of KZ506089.1, from coordinate 249,774 downwards.
AAACACTGGCTCAGTGTTTTCTATTTTCTTTATTGCGTGTTCCAAATCATGGAAGGAGACTTACCATTACCAGGAAGAACTGAACAGAAATAGTAAAAACAAGTAAACATTTTAAATTTAATTAAAGAAAATAATTTAAATCTGTGGTGTGGGAGAGGGAATAGATAATCTGTTTTAGAACGAGATGTCATTTTGTCTTACAGAATTGGAGGAGAATGAGACATGGTTTGTCTGCCGAAATAACTTTCACTGCACCCTGGAAAAACATCTGTGGTGATAAAAATATGTAAAAGAACTTTTTATAACAAGAATTAGAAAAAATGCAGACAGGAAGAAAGAAATTACCATAATAGAGAGGCTGCAGCAAGAGGCAAAAAGAGAACACTAAATAGGAGCTCAAAGACAGCTCTCATACAGACAGCAGTAATTTATTGCATGTTGTCCGTATATAAGGGTATACTCTGATTGTCCTTGTGTGTGACTCATGCCATAGAGTCAAACAGAGAATATCAGGGATATCGAACCACAGTTATGAATTGCAGGTGTGATGCATCACTATGCATGTTAATTATAGCCAGCATTTCAAGTACACATATTTGCATATGTGCATGCTTAGCTGCTGGGGTTTATATGCATGTGCTTTTCGCAGGGCAAACGCACAGCCCCGCACGGGGCTGGGGCTTCTTTGTGCTTCGCTCTGTGTCAGCTCACAGGAAGACACGCTCTTTGTCCCAAAGCATTTTAATGTCCACCTAGGAACAATGGCATGAAACAAAAGGAGGGAAGCAGAGAGGGAAAGGGACAATGAGGTCTCACAGTTACGTGAGTCAGCTCCATGTACAATAGAGGAGACCTGAATCATCTGAAAGGCTCTTCAGGGTAAATAATTTTGCTGTCCTGGTACGTGTCCGGGCAGCTGGTGCTTTTGCACGGCTTTGATGGTCTATCTATTCAGTTTTTGTTCTGATGTGGAGGATGTTGTTTGCATTGTAGGAGAACAGGCCTGGTTTTGAGGAGGGAAGCAGGAGACTCCCAGGTTTCCATGCCACTGCAATGGGTTTGGGAAATAAAATAAAACCTGGGACATACAGTGTTTTTTACAGCATGTCTAAGGAATACAACAGGAACTGATATTGGTGTGATCTGTCGTTCTGGACTTTTCTGCTTCTACAGTCCCAGCAGGTTCAGAGATACATGTGGGCAGGGGCTGTGGAGAGGATCCTCCTGTGATTTAGTTTATGTTCCCTGAGGAATCAATAAAATTTAATTGCAGATGACAGTCAGTCAGCATCATTCATGTGCACCCTCTGTCTTACATACAAACATACTTGTGTAAAAAACTGCTGGTTCCCAAAATATCCGTGTGAAGAAAAATATTTTCCCGTGAGTCTTCCTGGAGAAGCAGCTGTGAAGATGCACAAACGTGCTAGAAGCAGACATCTTTCCAGAGATGGAGAAAACATTCACGACTGTTGTGCAAACTTGCTGGGCTGTGGTAAATCAAACTGCAGCAGTAGTCATCTCATGCTCAGGGCTTCTTCATTAAAATTATAAGGCTCTAGGATACAGAGAAACTGCACACCCTGCACCGTCATCAAGTCCCCCTCGTACCAAATCGTAGCAACCAGAAGTCAAACTAATGGACGTCCTTCTTCATGTGAAGCCACTGGATGCCTGGAGCTTTGCCTTGCAAATGTTTTGAAAGCACTTTGTGAAAGAGCATGGCCCAACATGTAGGTCACTAACCTGCTGCCTGCGACAGCTGGCTGGAGCCCTGGCTGCGGCACAGAGTGCCAGTGGGGTCCTGGGTGGGACACTTGGTCTCTTCTTCCCTCAGTTTGCCATCTGCAGGCTGCCGTGCTCTCCTGTCTACGAGTGCAGCACGGGGGAACGCACTGGCGGCTGCCAGATGCTCCTGAGGCGGTGGAGGAAGCACCACAGGGTTTGTGTGACACACGGGGCTCCCCGTTGTTGTTTTCAGAAGAAAAATATTCCTACCTGCTCAGCGCAATTCCAGTATGAATCGCACCTGAGCTTTTTAGAGCACAGGAGCTACAGGTAGCTCATTTGCTATTTCTTCGCATGTGAGCGTTGCCAGTTGAACTCTAAATGCTTCTGCCTCCTTCCTTATTAAGGGTGCTATTTATAGCCTCTCTGGCTGCGTTCCATCTGAAGGTCAGATTGTTTACGTGGAGCAAGGATATATTGTGTTTTTCTAAATAGAGAGCACATTTTTTGATTCATAAAAAAAAAAAACTCTTTTCCCTGCACAACATAATGGAGAGATCTTACTTCTCACTCACAACAGGGACCTGGCTGCAAATCCAAGGAGTTCCAGAGAGCGGAGACGACTGAAAATTTGGGAAAGTACAATAAGGGTATTCCCATGCATGCAGGAAAGTAAAGACCATCCAAGTAATAAACACAAAAACAGATAAATGCATGGGCATTTATCTCCATTGAATGTTTAACTCAGGTTTATGTTTGTATTTCTTGCAGCAACTCCTGCTCTGTTAGTAAACAGATCCTGCACGATTTCATACTCCTCAGGCAGTGCTACTGTTCCCATTATTTATTTTCCAGTCATAGAAATTTTCCTATTTCCTTTATTGGAAGCAGGATTGGGTCGAAAGTTTTGGGGATCTACAAACCCAAACAGAAAAGGAAAATGGCAGATGCTGTATAAAGTAAATGTCAGTTCATATGGATATATTAAGTATTTATTATGTTTTCCCACCAAATTCCCCATATAATATGTGTGTCCTGGTGGAACAAAAGAGTTCCTGAATGACATGATATGGTTCTCTGTTGTTTTCTAGTTCTTCAGCATCTCCTCAGCTTAATACAACATGGGAGGAAAATATCACAAAGATAAGAACTACTCTCCCCATTCCAACATTTGAGAACACAAATAAGGAAAAGGAGCCATTTTAGGACTTCAATAGTGCAGTAGTTTGCAGGATAGAAGCACATGAATCGGGCAGAAACTCTTTCACATGGAACCAGGTAGTTCACATTGATCAACCAGGAGAGCTATTTTTGGCATTTTATTTTGATCCTAGGAAACTAAGCATCCTGAGAAAGAATTCTTACTCTGTGTACAGTAGGAGAGGCCAGTGTGTGGCCAGTGAGCTGATTATAGGCTGAGACTTAATTGGAGAGTTAAGGTCATTAGCCTCCCCTCTCCTGTTAATTCCAGCCACTGCCACGTTGTGCAGTTGCAGCAGTACAGCCTGCTCCTGACATGCAGCCTTTCAACAACCTTTAAGCCTGGTCGTTTCTTTCCATTACTGAGAGTACTGCAAAGTTAAAAGCCTAAGGAAAAGAATTGAAATTTAAAAAAAAAAAATAAAAAAAAATAAAAATTAAGTTACTGGAAAAGGCTTTTGAGTACCCACCACCCTGTGAAGGCCTCCGGAGAGCTGAGCGCTGCACAGACAGAGCAAAGGTGGAAAAGAGTAAATGCAAACCCCACAGCTGAATTTGCTAATGTGCTGTTGGCAGCTTGGCGGTTTACGTGGCTCACATCAGAGAATCAAAACCATGGGGCCAGGGATTAAGGTTGAGTGGTTCAAGAATTACTTAAGATAACAGAAAACAAAGAGTTTCAAGAAAGTCATTCTATCTTGGACTAAAAGGTGTGAGAAGCTGCAGGTGAGCCACCAGTTCATGAAGTGACTAGACTGGGGTCTGCCCAACCCCTCCATTCACAGCTGGGTCTTCCAGGGCTGTTCAGCAACACAGCACATGCATCTCTGCCACCTGCACTGGCAAGTGCTTCCCAGGACAGACCTCTGCTTTGCTGGTTGTGATAGACCTGGTCACTGCAAGAGCTGACAGAGCCTGGGAAGGTCCTAAGAAGAAGACTGGCAGTTTGGATGGCTGTTAGGGAGCTAAGGGTCATTATGAAGAGGATATTGGCCTAGAAGGATCTTCAGTTTGACCTAATAGGACTGTTCTTACTCCCTGCTTATGTTCTGCTTTTCACTGAGGTGAGCAGCAGCACTGGAAGATGGTTTTCCCTTACCAAGTGTGTTAGGGTTGAGACCAGCTGCCGTGTACTTCCTATCCTGATGTCCCTGTATTTGCTGCTTTGAGTCAGCTGAGACTGATCTCACCTTCTACTTTTTGTGTGCACCCTGGGGGATCACTAGAAAACAGCCCCCACACAGAATCACAGAATGATATGGGGTTGTAAGGGACCTCTCCAGATCATCTAGTCCAACCCCCCTGCCAAAGCAATTCCACCTAGAGCAGGTTGCACAGGAACATACCCAGGTGGGTTTTGAATGTCTCCAGAGAAGGAGACTCCACCACCTCTCTGGGCAGCC